>OU696696.1:230266603-230354421 GCA_916050605.2 Platycheirus albimanus | reverse complement strand
TCAACATCAACATCAACATCAACATCAACATCAACATCAACATCAACATCAACATCAACATCAACATCAACATCAACATCAACATCAACATCAACATCAACATCAACATCAACATCAACATCAACATCAACATCAACATCAACATCAACATCAACATCAACATCAACATCAACATCAACATCAACATCAACATCAACATCAACATCAACATCAACATCAACATCAACATCAACATCAACATCAACATCAACATCAACATCAACATCAACATCAACATCAACATCAACATCAACATCAACATCAACATCAACATCAACATCAACATCAACATCAACATCAACATCAACATCAACATCAACATCAACATCAACATCAACATCAACATCAACATCAACATCAACATCAACATCAACATCAACATCAACATCAACATCAACATCAACATCAACATCAACATCAACATCAACATCAACATCAACATCAACATCAACATCAACATCAACATCAACATCAACATCAACATCAACATCAACATCAACATCAACATCAACATCAACATCAACATCAACATCAACATCAACATCAACATCAACATCAACATCAACATCAACATCAACATCAACATCAACATCAACATCAACATCAACATCAACATCAACATCAACATCAACATCAACATCAACATCAACATCAACATCAACATCAACATCAACATCAACATCAACATCAACATCAACATCAACATCAACATCAACATCAACATCAACATCAACATCAACATCAACATCAACATCAACATCAACATCAACATCAACATCAACATCAACATCAACATCAACATCAACATCAACATCAACATCAACATCAACATCAACATCAACATCAACATCAACATCAACATCAACATCAACATCAACATCAACATCAACATCAACATCAACATCAACATCAACATCAACATCAACATCAACATCAACATCAACATCAACATCAACATCAACATCAACATCAACATCAACATCAACATCAACATCAACATCAACATCAACATCAACATCAACATCAACATCAACATCAACATCAACATCAACATCAACATCAACATCAACATCAACATCAACATCAACATCAACATCAACATCAACATCAACATCAACATCAACATCAACATCAACATCAACATCAACATCAACATCAACATCAACATCAACATCAACATCAACATCAACATCAACATCAACATCAACATCAACATCAACATCAACATCAACATCAACATCAACATCAACATCAACATCAACATCAACATCAACATCAACATCAACATCAACATCAACATCAACATCAACATCAACATCAACATCAACATCAACATCAACATCAACATCAACATCAACATCAACATCAACATCAACATCAACATCAACATCAACATCAACATCAACATCAACATCAACATCAACATCAACATCAACATCAACATCAACATCAACATCAACATCAACATCAACATCAACATCAACATCAACATCAACATCAACATCAACATCAACATCAACATCAACATCAACATCAACATCAACATCAACATCAACATCAACATCAACATCAACATCAACATCAACATCAACATCAACATCAACATCAACATCAACATCAACATCAACATCAACATCAACATCAACATCAACATCAACATCAACATCAACATCAACATCAACATCAACATCAACATCAACATCAACATCAACATCAACATCAACATCAACATCAACATCAACATCAACATCAACATCAACATCAACATCAACATCAACATCAACATCAACATCAACATCAACATCAACATCAACATCAACATCAACATCAACATCAACATCAACATCAACATCAACATCAACATCAACATCAACATCAACATCAACATCAACATCAACATCAACATCAACATCAACATCAACATCAACATCAACATCAACATCAACATCAACATCAACATCAACATCAACATCAACATCAACATCAACATCAACATCAACATCAACATCAACATCAACATCAACATCAACATCAACATCAACATCAACATCAACATCAACATCAACATCAACATCAACATCAACATCAACATCAACATCAACATCAACATCAACATCAACATCAACATCAACATCAACATCAACATCAACATCAACATCAACATCAACATCAACATCAACATCAACATCAACATCAACATCAACATCAACATCAACATCAACATCAACTCAACAACATCAACATCAACATCAACATCAACATCAACATCAACATCAACATCAACATCAACATCAACATCAACATCAACATCAACATCAACATCAACATCAACATCAACATCAACATCAACATCAACATCAACATCAACATCAACATCAACATCAACATCAACATCAACATCAACATCAACATCAACATCAACATCAACATCAACATCAACATCAACATCAACATCAACATCAACATCAACATCAACATCAACATCAACATCAACATCAACATCAACATCAACATCAACATCAACATCAACATCAACATCAACATCAACATCAACATCAACATCAACATCAACATCAACATCAACATCAACATCAACATCAACATCAACATCAACATCAACATCAACATCAACATCAACATCAACATCAACATCAACATCAACATCAACATCAACATCAACATCAACATCAACATCAACATCAACATCAACATCAACATCAACATCAACATCAACATCAACATCAACATCAACATCAACATCAACATCAACATCAACATCAACATCAACATCAACATCAACATCAACATCAACATCAACATCAACATCAACATCAACATCAACATCAACATCAACATCAACATCAACATCAACATCAACATCAACATCAACATCAACATCAACATCAACATCAACATCAACATCAACATCAACATCAACATCAACATCAACATCAACATCAACATCAACATCAACATCAACATCAACATCAACATCAACATCAACATCAACATCAACATCAACATCAACATCAACATCAACATCAACATCAACATCAACATCAACATCAACATCAACATCAACATCAACATCAACATCAACATCAACATCAACATCAACATCAACATCAACATCAACATCAACATCAACATCAACATCAACATCAACATCAACATCAACATCAACATCAACATCAACATCAACATCAACATCAACATCAACATCAACATCAACATCAACATCAACATCAACATCAACATCAACATCAACATCAACATCAACATCAACATCAACATCAACATCAACATCAACATCAACATCAACATCAACATCAACATCAACATCAACATCAACATCAACATCAACATCAACATCAACATCAACATCAACATCAACATCAACATCAACATCAACATCAACATCAACATCAACATCAACATCAACATCAACATCAACATCAACATCAACATCAACATCAACATCAACATCAACATCAACATCAACATCAACATCAACATCAACATCAACATCAACATCAACATCAACATCAACATCAACATCAACATCAACATCAACATCAACATCAACATCAACATCAACATCAACATCAACATCAACATCAACATCAACATCAACATCAACATCAACATCAACATCAACATCAACATCAACATCAACATCAACATCAACATCAACATCAACATCAACATCAACATCAACATCAACATCAACATCAACATCAACATCAACATCAACATCAACATCAACATCAACATCAACATCAACATCAACATCAACATCAACATCAACATCAACATCAACATCAACATCAACATCAACATCAACATCAACATCAACATCAACATCAACATCAACATCAACATCAACATCAACATCAACATCAACATCAACATCAACATCAACATCAACATCAACATCAACATCAACATCAACATCAACATCAACATCAACATCAACATCAACATCAACATCAACATCAACATCAACATCAACATCAACATCAACATCAACATCAACATCAACATCAACATCAACATCAACATCAACATCAACATCAACATCAACATCAACATCAACATCAACATCAACATCAACATCAACATCAACATCAACATCAACATCAACATCAACATCAACATCAACATCAACATCAACATCAACATCAACATCAACATCAACATCAACATCAACATCAACATCAACATCAACATCTATCAATCAACATCAACATCAACATCAACATCAACATCAACATCAACATCAACATCAACATCAACATCAACATCAACATCAACATCAACATCAACATCAACATCAACATCAACATCAACATCAACATCAACATCAACATCAACATCAACATCAACATCAACATCAACATCAACATCAACATCAACATCAACATCAACATCAACATCAACATCAACATCAACATCAACATCAACATCAACATCAACATCAACATCAACATCAACATCAACATCAACATCAACATCAACATCAACATCAACATCAACATCAACATCAACATCAACATCAACATCAACATCAACATCAACATCAACATCAACATCAACATCAACATCAACATCAACATCAACATCAACATCAACATCAACATCAACATCAACATCAACATCAACATCAACATCAACATCAACATCAACATCAACATCAACATCAACATCAACAACATCAACATCAACATCAACATCAACATCAACATCAACATCAACATCAACATCAACATCAACATCAACATCAACATCAACATCAACATCAACATCAACATCAACATCAACATCAACATCAACATCAACATCAACATCAACATCAACATCAACATCAACATCAACATCAACATCAACATCAACATCAACATCAACATCAACATCAACATCAACATCACATCAACATCAACATCAACATCAACATCAACATCAACATCAACATCAACATCAACATCAACATCAACATCAACATCAACATCAACATCAACATCAACATCAACATCAACATCACATCAACATCAACATCAACATCAACATCAACATCAACATCAACATCAACATCAACATCAACATCAACATCAACATCAACATCAACATCAACATCAACATCAACACCAACATCAACATCAACATCAACATCAACATCAACATCAACATCAACATCAACATCAACATCACATCAACATCAACATCAACATCAACATCAACATCAACATCAACATCAACATCAACATCAACATCAACATCAACATCAACATCAACATCAACATCAACATCAACATCAACATCAACATCAACATCAACATCAACATCAACATCACATCAACATCAACATCAACATCAACATCAACATCACATCAACATCAACATCAACATCAACATCAACATCAACATCAACATCAACATCAACTCAACATCAACATCAACATCAACATCAACATCAACATCAACATCAACATCAACATCACATCAACATCAACATCAACATCAACATCAACATCAACATCAACATCAACATCAACATCACATCAACATCAACATCAACATCAACATCACATCAACATCAACATCAACATCAACATCAACATCACATCAACATCAACATCAACATCAACATCAACATCAACATCAACATCAACATCAACATCAACATCAACATCAACATCAACATCAACATCAACATCAACATCAACATCAACATCAACATCAACATCAACATCAACATCAACATCAACATCAACAACACATCAACATCAACATCAACATCAACATCAACATCAACATCAACATCAACATCAACATCAACATCAACATCAACATCAACATCAACATCAACATCAACATCAACATCAACATCAACTCAACATCAACATCAACATCAACATCAACATCAACATCAACATCAACATCAACATCAACATCAACATCACATCAACATCAACATCAACATCAACATCAACATCAACATCAACATCAACATCAACATCAACATCAACATCAACATCAACATCAACATCAACATCAACATCAACATCAACATCAACATCAACATCAGCATCAACATCAACATCAACATCAACATCAACATCAACATCAACATCAACATCAACATCAACATCAACATCAACATCAACATCAACATCAACATCAACATCACAACATCAACATCAACATCAACATCAACATCACATCAACATCAACATCAACATCAACATCAACATCAACATCAACATCAACATCAACATCAACATCAACATCAACATCAACATCAACATCAACATCAACATCAACATCACATCAACATCAACATCAACATCAACATCAACATCAACATCAACATCAACATCAACATCAACATCAACATCAACATCACATCAACATCAACATCAACATCAACATCAACATCAACATCAACATCAACATCAACATCACATCAACATCAACATCAACATCAACATCAACATCAACATCAACATCAACATCACACACATCAACATCAACATCAACATCAACATCAACATCAACATCACATCAACATCAACATCAACATCAACATCAACATCAACATCAACATCAACATCAACATCACATCAACATCAACATCAACATCAACATCAACATCAACATCAACATCAACATCAACATCAACATCAACATCAACATCAACATCAACATCAACATCAACATCAACATCAACATCAACATCAACATCAACATCAACATCAACATCAACATCAACATCAACATCAACATCAACATCAACATCAACATCAACATCAACATCAACATCAACATCAACATCAACATCAACATCAACATCAACATCAACATCAACATCAACATCAACATCAACATCAACATCAACATCAACATCAACATCAACATCAACATCAACATCAACATCAACATCAACATCAACATCAACATCAACATCAACATCAACATCAACATCAACATCAACATCAACATCAACATCAACATCAACATCAACATCAACATCAACATCAACATCAACATCAACATCAACATCAACATCAACATCAACATCAACATCAACATCACACACATCAACATCAACATCAACACAACATCAACATCAACATCAACATCAACATCAACATCAACATCACCATCAACATCAACATCAACATCAACCAACATCAACATCAACATCAACATCAACATCAACATCAACATCAACATCAACATCAACATCAACATCAACATCAACATCAACATCAACATCAACATCAACATCAACATCAACATCAACATCAACATCAACATCAACATCAACATCAACATCAACATCAACATCAACATCAACATCAACATCAACATCAACATCAACATCAACATCAACATCAACATCAACATCAACATCAACATCAACATCAACATCAACATCAACATCAACATCACATCAACATCAACATCAACATCAACATCAACATCAACATCAACATCAACATCAACATCAACATCAACATCAACATCAACATCAACATCAACATCACATCAACATCAACATCAACATCAACATCAACATCAACATCAACATCAACATCAACATCACATCAACATCAACATCAACATCAACATCAACATCAACATCAACATCAACATCAACATCAACATCAACATCAACATCAACATCAACATCAACATCAACATCAACATCACATCAACATCAACATCAACAACAACAACAACATCAACATCAACATCAACATCAACATCAACATCAACATCAACATCAACATCAACATCAACATCAACATCAACATCAACATCAACATCAACATCAACATCAACATCAACATCAACATCAACATCAACATCAACATCAACATCAACATCAACATCAACATCAACATCAACATCAACATCAACATCAACATCAACATCAACATCAACATCAACATCAACATCAACATCAACATCAACATCAACATCAACATCAACATCAACATCAACATCAACATCAACATCAACATCAACATCAACATCAACATCAACATCAACATCAACATCAACATCAACATCAACATCAACATCAACATCAACATCAACATCAACATCAACATCAACATCAACATCAACATCAACATCAACATCAACATCAACATCAACATCAACATCAACATCAACATCAACATCAACATCAACATCAACATCAACATCAACATCAACATCAACATCAACATCAACATCAACATCAACATCAACATCAACATCAACATCAACATCAACATCAACATCCACATCAACATCAACATCAACATCAACATCAACATCAACATCAACATCAACATCAACATCAACATCAACATCAACATCAACATCAACATCAACATCAACATCAACATCAACATCAACATCAACATCAACATCAACATCAACATCAACATCAACATCAACATCAACATCAACATCAACATCAACATCAACATCAACATCAACATCAACATCAACATCAACATCAACATCAACATCAACATCAACATCAACATCAACATCAACATCAACATCAACATCAACATCAACATCAACATCAACATCAACATCAACATCAACATCAACATCAACATCAACATCAACATCAACATCAACATCAACATCAACATCAACATCAACATCAACATCAACATCAACATCAACATCAACATCAACATCAACATCAACATCAACATCAACATCAACATCAACATCAACATCAACATCAACATCAACATCAACATCAACATCAACATCAACATCAACATCAACATCAACATCAACATCAACATCAACATCAACATCAACATCAACATCAACATCAACATCAACATCAACATCAACATCAACATCAACATCAACATCAACATCAACATCAACATCAACATCAACATCAACATCAACATCAACATCAACATCAACATCAACATCAACATCAACATCAACATCAACATCAACATCAACATCAACATCAACATCAACATCAACATCAACATCAACATCAACATCAACATCAACATCAACATCAACATCAACATCAACATCAACATCAACATCAACATCAACATCAACATCAACATCAACATCAACATCAACATCAACATCAACATCAACATCAACATCAACATCAACATCAACATCAACATCAACATCAACATCAACATCAACATCAACATCAACATCAACATCAACATCAACATCAACATCAACATCAACATCAACATCAACATCAACATCAACATCAACATCAACATCAACATCAACATCAACATCAACATCAACATCAACATCAACATCAACATCAACATCAACATCAACATCAACATCAACATCAACATCAACATCAACATCAACATCAACATCAACATCAACATCAACATCAACATCAACATCAACATCAACATCAACACAACAACAACATCAACATCAACATCAACATCAACATCAACATCAACATCAACATCAACATCAACATCAACATCAACATCAACATCAACATCAACATCAACATCAACATCAACATCAACATCAACATCAACATCAACATCAACATCAACATCAACATCAACATCAACATCAACATCAACATCAACATCAACATCAACATCAACATCAACATCAACATCAACATCAACATCAACATCAACATCAACATCAACATCAACATCAACATCAACATCAACATCAACATCAACATCAACATCAACATCAACATCAACATCAACATCAACATCAACATCAACATCAACATCAACATCAACATCAACATCAACATCAACATCAACATCAACATCAACATCAACATCAACATCAACATCAACATCAACATCAACATCAACATCAACATCAACATCAACATCAACATCAACATCAACATCAACATCAACATCAACATCAACATCAACATCAACATCAACATCAACATCAACATCAACATCAACATCAACATCAACATCAACATCAACATCAACATCAACATCAACATCAACATCAACATCAACATCAACATCAACATCAACATCAACATCAACATCAACATCAACATCAACATCAACATCAACATCAACATCAACATCAACATCAACATCAACATCAACATCAACATCAACATCAACATCAACATCAACATCAACATCAACATCAACATCAACATCAACATCAACATCAACATCAACATCAACATCAACATCAACATCAACATCAACATCAACATCAACATCAACATCAACATCAACATCAACATCAACATCAACATCAACATCAACATCAACATCAACATCAACATCAACATCAACATCAACATCAACATCAACATCAACATCAACATCAACATCAACATCAACATCAACATCAACATCAACATCAACATCAACATCAACATCAACATCAACATCAACATCAACATCAACATCAACATCAACATCAACATCAACATCAACATCAACATCAACATCAACATCAACATCAACATCAACATCAACATCAACATCAACATCAACATCAACATCAACATCAACATCAACATCAACATCAACATCAACATCAACATCAACATCAACATCAACATCAACATCAACATCAACATCAACATCAACATCAACATCAACATCAACATCAACATCAACATCAACATCAACATCAACATCAACATCAACATCAACATCAACATCAACATCAACATCAACATCAACATCAACATCAACATCAACATCAACATCAACATCAACATCAACATCAACATCAACATCAACATCAACATCAACATCAACATCAACATCAACATCAACATCAACATCAACATCAACATCAACATCAACATCAACATCAACATCAACATCAACATCAACATCAACATCAACATCAACATCAACATCAACATCAACATCAACATCAACATCAACATCAACATCAACATCAACATCAACATCAACATCAACATCAACATCAACATCAACATCAACATCAACATCAACATCAACATCAACATCAACATCAACATCAACATCAACATCAACATCAACATCAACATCAACATCAACATCAACATCAACATCAACATCAACATCAACATCAACATCAACATCAACATCAACATCAACATCAACATCAACATCAACATCAACATCAACATCAACATCAACATCAACATCAACATCAACATCAACATCAACATCAACATCAACATCAACATCAACATCAACATCAACATCAACATCAACATCAACATCAACATCAACATCAACATCAACATCAACACCAACATCAACATCAACATCACCACAACATCAACATCAACATCAACATCAACATCAACATCAACATCAACATCAACATCAACATCAACATCAACATCAACATCAACATCAACATCAACATCAACATCAACATCAACATCAACATCAACATCAACATCAACATCAACATCAACATCAACATCAACATCAACATCAACATCAACATCAACATCAACATCAACATCAACATCAACATCAACATCAACATCAACATCAACATCAACATCAACATCAACATCAACATCAACATCACATCAACATCAACATCAACATCAACATCAACATCAACACAACATCAACATCAACATCAACATCAACATCAACATCAACATCACCATCAACATCAACATCAACATCACATCAACATCAACATCAACATCAACATCAACATCAACATCAACATCAACATCAACATCAACATCAACATCAACTCAACATCAACATCAACATCAACATCAACATCAACATCAACATCAACATCAACATCAACATCAACATCAACATCAACATCAACATCAACATCAACATCAATCAAACATCAACATCACATCAACATCAACATCAACATCAACATCAACATCAACATCAACATCAACATCAACATCAACATCAACATCACATCAACATCAACATCAACATCAACATCAACATCAACATCAACATCAACATCAACATCAACATCAACTCAACATCAACCTCAACATCAACATCAACATCAACATCAACATCAACATCAACATCACATCAACATCAACATCAACATCAACATCAACATCAACATCAACATCAACATCAACATCAACATCAACATCAACATCAACATCAACATCAACATCAACATCAACATCAACATCAACATCAACATCAACATCAACATCAACATCAACATCAACATCAACCACATCAACACACATCAACATCAACATCAACATCAACATCAACATCAACATCAACATCAACATCAACATCAACATCAACATCAACATCAACATCACATCAACATCAACATCAACATCACAAACATCAACATCAACATCAACATCAACATCAACATCAACATCAACATCAACATCAACACAACATCAACATCAACATCAACATCAACATCAACATCAACATCAACATCAACATCAACATCAACATCAACATCAACATCAACATCAACATCAACATCAACATCAACATCAACATCAACATCAACATCAACATCAACATCAACATCAACATCAACATCAACATCACATCAACATCAACATCAACATCAACATCAACATCCACATCAACACATCAACATCAACATCAACATCATCAACATCAACATCAACCAACACAACTCAACATCAACATCAACATCAACATCAACATCAACATCAACATCAAATCAACATCAACATCAACATCAACATCAACATCAACAGCAACATCAACATCAACATCAATCACATCAACATCAATCAACATCAACATCAACATCAACATCAACATCACATCAACATCAACTCAACATCAACATCAACATCAACATCAACATCAACATCAACATCAACATCAACATCAACATCAACATCAACATCAACATCAACATCAACATCACATCAACATCAACATCAACATCAACATCAACATCAACATCAACATCAACATCAACATCAACATCAACATCAACATCAACATCAACATCACATCAACATCAACATCAACATCAACATCAACATCAACATCAACATCAACATCAACATCAACATCAACATCAACATCAACATCATCAACATCAACATCAACATCAACATCAACATCAACATCACATCAACATCAACATCAACATCAACATCAACATCAACATCAACATCAACATCAACATCAACATCAACATCAACATCAACATCAACATCAACATCAAATCAACATCAACATCAACATCAACATCACATCAACATCAACATCAACATCAACATCAACATCAACATCAACATCAACATCACATCAACATCAACATCAACATCAACATCAACATCAACATCAACATCAACACACAACATCAACATCAACATCAACATCAACATCAACATCAACATCAACATCAACATCAACATCAACATCAACATCACATCAACATCAACATCAACATCAACATCAACATCACATCAACATCAACATCAACATCAACATCAACATCACATCAACATCAACATCAACATCAACATCAACATCAACATCAACATCAACATCAACATCAAATCAACATCAACATCAACATCAACCACATCAACATCAACATCAACATCAACATCAACATCAACATCAACATCAACATCAACACATCAACATCAACATCAACATCAACATCAACATCAACATCAACATCAACATCAACATCAACATCAACATCAACATCAACATCAACATCAACATCAACATCAACATCAACATCAACATCAACATCAACATCAACATCAACATCAACATCAACATCAACTCAACATCAACATCAACATCAACATCAACATCAACATCAACATCAACATCAACACATCAACATCAACATCAACATCAACATCAACATCAACATCAACATCAACATCAACATCAACATCAACTTCAACATCAACATCAACATCAACATCAACATCAACATCAACATCAACATCAACATCAACACATCAACATCAACATCAACATCAACATCAACATCAACATCAACATCAACATCAACATCAACATCAACATCAACATCAACATCAACATCAACATCAACATCAACATCAACATCAACATCAACATCAACATCAACATCAACATCAACATCAACATCAACATCAACATCAACATCAACATCAACATCAACATCAACATCAACATCAACATCAACATCAACATCAACATCAACATCAACATCAACATCACATCAACAATCAACATCAACATCAACATCAACATCAACATCAACATCAACATCAACATCAACATCACATCAACATCAACATCCACATCAACATCAACATCAACATCAACATCAACATCAACATCAACATCAACATCAACATCAACATCAACATCAACATCAACATCAACATCAACATCAACATCAACATCAACATCAACATCAACATCAACATCAACATCAACATCAACATCAACATCAACATCAACATCAACATCAACATCAACATCAACATCATCATCAACATCAACATCAACATCAACATCAACATCAACATCAACATCACATCAACATCAACATCAACATCAACATCAACATCAACATCAACATCAACATCAAACATCAACATCAACATCAACATCAACATCAACATCAACATCAACATCAACATCAACATCAACATCAACATCAACATCACATCAACATCAACATCAACACAACATCAACATCAACATCAACATCAACATCAACATCAACATCAACATCAACATCAACATCAACATCAACATCAACATCACACAACATCAACATCACATCAACATCAACATCAACATCAACATCAACATCAACATCAACATCAACATCAACATCAACATCAACATCACATCAACATCAACATCAACATCAACATCAACATCAACATCAACATCAACATAACATCAAATCAACATCAACATCAACATCAACATCAACACCCACATCAACATCAACATCAACATCAACATCAACATCAACATCAACATCAACATCAACATCAACATCAACATCAACATCAACATCAACATCAACATCAACATCAACATCAACATCAACATCAACATCAACATCAACATCAACATCAACATCAACATCAACATCAACATCAACATCAACATCAACATCAACATCAACATCAACATCAACATCAACATCAACATCAACATCAACATCAACATCAACATCAACATCAACATCAACATCAACATCAACATCAACATCAACATCAACATCAACATCAACATCAACATCAACATCAACATCAACATCAACATCAACATCAACATCAACATCAACATCAACATCAACATCAACATCAACATCAACATCAACATCAACATCAACATCAACATCAACATCAACATCAACATCAACATCAACATCAACATCAACATCACATCAACATCAACATCAACATCAACATCAACATCAACATCAACATCAACATCAACATCAACATCAACATCAACATCAACATCAACATCAACATCAACATCAACATCAACATCAACATCAACATCAACATCAACATCAACATCAACATCAACATCAACATCAACATCAACATCAACATCAACATCAACATCAACATCAACATCAACATCAACATCAACATCAACATCAACATCAACATCAACATCAACATCAACATCAACATCAACATCAACATCAACATCAACATCAACATCAACATCAACATCACATCAACATCAACATCAACATCAACATCAACATCAACATCAACATCAACATCAACATCAACATCAACATCAACATCAACATCAACATCAACATCAACATCACACAACATCAACATCAACATCAACATCAACATCAACATCAACATCAACATCAACATCAACCTCAACATCAACATCAACATCAACATCAACATCAACATCAACATCAACATCAACATCAACATCAACATCAACATCAACATCACATCAACATCAACATCAACATCAACATCAACATCCAACACATCAACATCAACATCACATCAACATCAACATCAACACAACATCAACATCAACATCAACATCAACATCAACATCAACATCACATCAACATCAACATCAACATCAACATCAACATCAACATCAACATCAACATCAACATCAACATCAACATCACAACATCAACATCAACATCAACATCACCAACATCAACATCAACATCAACATCAACATCAACATCACACACTCAACATCAACATCAACATCAACATCAACATCAAACATCAACATCAACATCAACATCAACATCAACATCAACATCAACACAACATCAACATCAACATCAACATCAACATCAACATCAACATCAACATCAACATCAACATCAACATCAACATCAACATCAACATCATAATCAACATCAACATCAACATCAACATCAACATCAACATCAACATCAACATCAACATCAACATCAACATCAACATCAACATCAACATCAACATCAACATCAACATCAACATCAACATCAACATCAACATCAACATCAAACATCAACATCAACATCAACATCAACACAATCAACCATCAACATCAACATCAACATCAACATCAACATCAACATCAACATCAACATCAACATCAACATCAACATCAACATCAACATCAACATCAACATCACAACATCAACATCAACATCAACATCAACATCAACATCAACATCAACATCAACATCACATCACATCAACATCAACATCAACTCAACATCAACATCAACATCAACATCAACAACATCAACAATCAACTCAACATCAACATCAACATCAACATCAACATCACATCAACATCAACATCAACATCATCATCAACATCAACATCAACATCAACATCAACATCAACATCAACATCAACATCAACATCAACATCAACATCACATCAACATCAACATCAACATCAACATCAACATCAACATCAACATCAACATCAACATCAACATCAACATCAACATCAACATCAACATCAACATCAACATCAACATCAACATCAACATCAACATCAACATCAACATCAACATCAACATCAACATCAACATCACATCAACATCAACATCAACATCAACATCAACATCAACATCAACATCAACATCAACATCAACATCAACATCAACATCAACATCAACATCAACATCAACATCAACATCAACATCAACATCAACATCAACATCAACATCAACATCAACATCAACATCAACATCAACATCAACATCACCAACATCAACATCATTATCAACATCAACATCAACATCAACATCAACATCAACATCAACATCAACATCAACATCAACATCAACATCAACATCAACATCAACATCAACATCAACATCAACATCAACATCAACATCAACATCAACATCAACATCAACATCAACATCAACATCAACATCAACATCAACATCAACATCAACATCACATCAACATCAACATCAACATCAACATCAACATCAACATCAACATCAACATCAACATCAACATCACATCAACATCAACATCAACATCAACATCAACATCAACATCAACATCAACATCAACATCAACATCAACATCAACATCAACATCAACATCAACATCAACATCACATCAACATCAACATCAACATCAACATCAACATCAACATCAACATCAACATCAACATCAACATCAACATCAACATCAACATCAACATCAACATCAACATCAACATCAACATCAACATCAACATCAACATCACATCAACATCAACATCAACATCAACATCAACATCAACATCAACATCAACATCAACATCAACATCAACATCAACATCAACATCAACATCAACATCAACATCAACATCAACATCACATCAACATCAACATCAACATCAACATCAACATCAACATCACATCAACATCAACATCAACATCAACATCAACATCAACATCAACACCACATCAACATCAACATCACATCAACATCAACATCAACATCAACATCAACATCAACATCAACATCAACATCAACATCAACATCAACATCAACATCAACATCAACATCAACATCAACATCAACATCAACATCAACATCAACATCAACATCAACTCAACATCACATCAACATCAACATCAACATCAACATCAACATCACTCAACATCAACATCACTCAACATCAACATCAACATCAACATCAACATCAACATCAACTCACATCAACATCAACATCAACATCAACATCAACATCAACATCAACATCAACATCACATCAACATCAACATCAACATCAACATCACATCAACATCAACATCAACATCACATCAACATCAACATCACATCACATCAACATCAACATCAACATCAACATCAACATCAACATCAACATCAACATCAACATCAACATCAACATCAACATCAACACAACATCAACATCAACATCAACATCAACATCACATCAACATCAACATCAACATCAACATCAACATCAACATCAACATCAACATCAACATCAACATCAACAACATCAACATCAACAACATCAACATCAACATCAACATCAACATCAACATCACATCAACATCAACATCAACATCAACATCAACATCAACATCAACATCAACATCAACATCAACATCAACATCAACATCAACACATCAACATCAACATCAACATCACATCAACATCAACATCAACATCAACATCAACATCAACATCAACATCAACATCAACATCAACAACATCATCAACATCAACATCAACATCAACATCAACATCAACATCAACATCAACATCAACATCAACATCAACATCAACATCAACATCAACATCAACATCACATCAACATCAACATCAACATCAACATCAACATCACATCAACATCAACATCAACATCAACATCAACATCAACATCAACATCAACATCAACATCAACATCATCAACATCAACATCAACATCAACATCAACTCAACATCAACATCAACATCAACATCAACATCAACATCAACATCACATCAACATCAACATCAACATCAACATCAACATCAACACATCATCAACATCAACATCAACATCAACATCAACATCAACATCAACATCAACATCAACATCAACATCAACATCAACATCAACATCAACATCAACATCAACATCAACATCAACATCAACATCAACATCAACATCAACATCAACATCAACATCAACATCAACATCAACATCAACATCAACATCAACATCAACATCAACATCAACATCAACATCAACATCAACATCAACATCAACATCAACATCAACATCAACATCAACATCAACATCACATCAACATCAACATCAACATCAACATCAACATCAACATCAACATCAACATCAACATCAACATCAACATCAACATCAACATCAACATCAACATCAACATCAACATCAACATCAACATCAACATCAACATCAACATCAACATCAACATCAACATCAACATCAACATCAACATCAACATCAACATCAACATCAACATCAACATCAACATCAACATCAATCAACATCAACATCAACATCAACATCAACATCAACATCAACATCAACATCAACATCAACATCAACATCAACATCAACATCAACATCAACATCAACATCAACATCAACATCAACATCAACATCAACATCAACTCAACATCAACATCAACATCAACATCAACATCAACATCACATCAACATCAACATCAACATCAACATCAACATCAACATCAACATCACATCAACATCAACATCAACATCAACATCAACATCAACATCAACATCAACATCAACATCAACATCAACATCAACATCAACATCAACATCAACATCAACATCAACACAACATCAACATCAACATCAACATCAACATCAACATCAACATCAACATCAACATCAAAATCAACATCAACATCAACATCAACATCAACATCAACATCAACATCAACATCAACATCAACATCACATCAACATCAACATCAACATCAACATCAACATCAACATCAACATCAACATCACATCAACATCAACATCAACATCAACATCAACATCAACATCAACATCAACATCAACATCAACATCAACATCAAATCAACATCAACATCAACATCAACATCAACACATCAACATCAACATCAACATCAACATCAACATCAACATCACATCAACATCAACATCAACATCACATCAACATCAACATCAACATCAACTCACATCAACATCAACATCAACATCAACATCAACATCAACATCAACATCAACATCAACATCAACATCAACATCAACATCAACATCAACATCAACATCAACATCAACATCAACATCAACATCAACATCAACATCAACATCAACATCAACATCAACATCAACATCAACATCAACATCAACATCAACATCAACATCAACATCAACATCAACATCAACATCAACATCAACATCAACATCAACATCAACATCAACATCAACATCAACATCAACATCAACATCAACATCAACATCAACATCAACATCAACATCAACATCAACATCAACATCACATCAACATCAACATCAACATCAAACATCAACATCACATCAAACATCAACATCAACATCAACATCAACATCAACATCACATCAACATCAACATCAACATCACATCAACATCAACATCAACATCAACATCAACATCAACATCAACATCAACATCAACATCAACATCAACATCAACATCAACATCAACATCAACATCAACATCAACATCAACATCAACATCAACATCAACATCAACATCAACATCAACATCACATCAACATCAACATCAACATCAACATCAACATCAACATCAACATCAACATCAACATCAACATCAACATCAACATCAACATCAACATCAACATCAACATCAACATCAACATCAACATCAACATCAACATCAACATCAACATCAACATCAACATCAACATCAACATCAACATCAACATCAACATCAACATCAACATCAACATCAACATCAACATCAACATCAACATCAACATCAACATCAACATCAACATCAACATCAACATCAACATCAACATTAACATCAACATCAACATCAACATCAACATCAACATCAACATCAACATCAACATCAACATCAACATCGACATCAACATCAACATCAACATCAACATCAACATCAACATCAACATCAACATCAACATGAACATCAACATGAACATCAACATCAACATCAACATCAACATCAACATCAACATCAACATCAACATCAACATCAACATCAACATCAACATCAACATCAACATCAACATCAACATCAACATCAACATCAACATCAACATCAACATCACATCAACATCAACATCAACATCAACATCAACATCAACATCAACATCAACATCAACATCAACATCAACATCAACTTGACATCAACATCAACATCAACATCACATCAACATCAACATCAACATCAACATCAACATCAACATCAACATCAACATCAACAATCAACATCAACATCAACATCAACATCAACATCAACATCAACATCAACATCAACATCAACATCAACATCAACATCAACATCAACATCAACATCAACATCAACATCAACATCAACATCAACATCAACATCAACATCAACATCAACATCAACATCAACATCAACATCAACATCAACATCAACATCAACATCAACATCACATCAACATCAACATCAACATCAACATCAACATCAACATCAACATCAACATCAACATCAACATCAACATCAACATCAACATTAAACATCAACATCAACATCAACATCAACATCAACATCAACATCAACATCAACATCAACATCAACATCAACATCAACATCAACATCAACATCAACATCAACATCAACATCAACATCAACATCAACATCAACATCAACATCAACATCAACATCAACATCAACATCAACATCAACATCAACATCAACATCAACATCAACATCAACATCAACATCAACATCAACATCAACATCAACATCAACATCAACATCAACATCAACATCAACATCAACATCAACATCAACATCAACATCAACATCAACATCAACATCAACATCAACATCAACATCAACATCAACATCAACATCAACATCAACATCAACATCAACATCAACATCAACATCAACATCAACATCACATCAACATCAACATCAACATCAACATCAACATCAACATCAACATCAACATCAACATCAACATCAACATCAACATCAACATCAACATCAACATCAACATCAACATCAACATCAACATCAACATCAACATCAACATCAACATCAACATCAACATCAACATCAACATCAACATCACAACATCAACATCAACATCAACATCAACATCAACATCAACATCAACATCAACATCAACATCAACATCAACATCCACATCAACATCAACATCAACATCAACATCAACATCAACATCAACATCAACATCAACATCAACATCAACATCAACATCAACATCAACATCAACATCAACATCAACATCAACATCAACATCAACATCAACATCAACATCAACATCAACATCAACATCAACATCAACATCAACATCAACATCAACATCAACATCAACTTCAACATCAACATCAACATCAACATCAACATCAACATCAACATCAACATCAACATCAACATCAACATCAACATCAACATCAACATCAACATCAACATCAACATCAACATCAACATCAACATCAACATCAACATCAACATCAACATCAACATCAACATCAACATCAACATCAACATCAACATCAACATCAACATCAACATCAACATCTACATCAACATCAACATCAACATCAACATCAACATCAACATCAACATCAACATCAACATCAACATCAACATCAACATCAACATCAACATCAACATCAACATCAACATCAACATCAACATCAACATCAACATCAACATCAACATCAACATCAACATCAACATCAACATCAACATCAACATCAACATCAACATCAACATCAACATCAACATCAACATCAACATCAACATCAACATCAACATCAACATCAACATCAACATCAACATCAACATCAACATCAACATCAACATCAACATCAACATCAACATCAACATCAACATCAACATCAACATCAACATCAACATCAACATCAACATCAACATCAACATCAACATCAACATCAACATCAACATCAACATCAACATCAACATCAACATCAACATCAACATCAACATCAACATCAACATCAACATCAACATCAACATCAACATCAACATCAACATCAACATCAACATCAACATCAACATCAACATCAACATCAACATCAACATCAACATCAACATCAACATCAACATCAACATCAACATCAACATCAATATCAACAGCACCAGCAGCAGCAGCAATTACATCATGTACCACCAACTCCATCCGCTCCACCATCCCAACATCAGCAGCAGTCGCAGTCATCATCCGGTGGTGCAAATAACGAAGTTGAAATAGGCCGAGCAGTAGACAACCAGTATATATTTTGTATAAAACAGTAAATACCCATTAGTGATATGTCAGCTCGGTTAATTTAATTGAGTCAAACCGTGTTGAACGGAGTTAGATTGTAGTTTGTACATGAACCAAGAAAAAATTCCGTTCGGTTTGACTTGACAAAGCAAGAAATGGTTCGGTTCAGTTTAAGTATGTACACTTGGTTTTTGGTTTCAGTTTAACATCGACTCTTACGTCGCGTCGTGTTTGCTGTGCAGTGTTTCGAATAATTGAAATCGAAATAAAATATAAACCGAGTTAGCTTCATTCTGGTTGCCTCTTGCCCGTGCGTGGGGATGACGAAAGATATGCATGACATTTAATTTTTTAGTAAAAGTCGTAATTATGAAATGATACAAATTATACAAATTTTCAGTTTCTTATTACTTGGTTTAGAGCAAATAGGTGACATGTGGAAATATATACCAATACTCCGCTCAAAATATAGTTTCTCCTTTATCTGTCAAGCTATGAAGTTTCAAATTCTATTTAAAGATGCCTACGACTTGGATGAATTAAAAATCTAAAACCCCCGTTTTTTTTTACTGCTCCGCAAAAAGCGATTTTAGAGCAAATGGGTGACATTAGCAACAAAATACATCCTAACGAATCTAGAGCAATCAGATCTACCGAACTAAACAACCAAACCGAACTGAAATTATTAAAAAAAACCGCATGAAAAGTATTCACTGATTTTGTTTCGAACCGAGTTGGCCAACTCGAGTTTCAACTCGGTTTGCTTGAATTCCCACTCGGGTTAACTCGGTTTGAGAAATTTACGGGTTGGCACATCACCAATAACACTAAAGGTACTTGATTTTATTGTATGAAGATATGTAGTTAAAAGAATCTAAGTGCCATTTGATATAAAATGTAGTGTAGTTAAAAAAAAGTAATAAGTTGCTTATTCTTACAAAACAATAAAAGTGAACTGAGTTTATGGATTATTGTATAAACAAGGAATTTTAATTGAATCACCAGTTGGAAGAAGGGAACAAATCCATCTGACCAAACTTTTGGGAAAGAGCAAACAAATGAATAACTTCTTTATATGACGGTTCTCAGATTTTGTACATATGGATAAAAAAGGCTCTCGATGTTTTGATTTTCATGAGATATATTTTTTTCTATTACTTTCTAGTAGCTAGATATATGGTTAGAAAAAGCTCGGATTTATTTCCTTCTTCCAACTGAAAATTTAAATTTAAAAAAAAAAAAAAAAATTATAAGTTAATGGAGAAAAGTTTTTATTTTTTAAATATAAAGCTAAAACTTAAAAAAAAGATAAAGTTATCGAAGGAATAGCGTTTTGAATAATATATTAGTTGTTTTTGTTTGTATTTTGTGACCAGATCGTATTTTCTTCCAATATAGAACTGAAAATAAAAAAAAATCTATAACATGCATCAAAATGTCATTTTTGAACAATTTTGGACTTATTACCTTCTTCCAGCTGGTGATTCAATTTTAAAGAATATATACAAAGTATACAATGTAAGTCTCTTTTTTAATAATTTTCACACTTAAGAATGTTAGCCCAAATTACTAGAGCTAATTTTATGAGCTGGTGATAGCAAATAAATTGCACGACTGGGTCGCACGAACTTGCTCTTATATGTGACAGTGGTCTTGGGCTCTTCAATTTTGAAAAAAAAAATTAAGGAAAAAACCATATGAAATTTTATTAAAAAATAAGATAGCTTCTGATTTCTTTTACTGTTATGAATTTAAGGAAACAAATTTTCAAAATCGTTAGACCAGTCTTTTCAAAAATTGGCTTTTTAAAAAAAATTTTAAAAACATCTTGAACTTTGTAGTTTTTATCAGAAAAATAAAATTAAAAAAAATTATTCAAACCGTTTTTGAAAAAAAACCAAAATTATAAAAAATAATTTTTTTTAAACCCAAATATTTTTTTAAATTAAAGAATTTATATTATTTAGCCTATGAGATATAACGTTAGATAAAAGATTTTTCTTGAAAACATAGCCAAAACATAAAGTTTATACAAAAAACACCACTCAGAAAGTCTTATCAAAATCGTATTAGTCGTTTTT
This sequence comes from Platycheirus albimanus, assembly GCA_916050605.2. Classification (NCBI taxonomy): domain Eukaryota; kingdom Metazoa; phylum Arthropoda; class Insecta; order Diptera; family Syrphidae; genus Platycheirus; species Platycheirus albimanus. The sequence continues at coordinate 230,328,792 of OU696696.1, read as the reverse complement.
GAGAAAAATTAATTTTTCATTAAAAATCCTATTGCAGATTGTTGGGATGCAGAAATGATCCCGAGATATTAGTGAGAGAAAACAAATAAACGACAACAAATTTCAGTATGAAATTATAAAGGTTTTTTATTTCTATATATTAGGATAAGCTAGATCTTACCTCGATGAGTGTTAATAGAAGAAGAATGAAAGAATCGAATAATAAGGTCGAGAAAGTCCACAGGAAGGGCAGTATCGTTAAGTTTTACAACATTGATGAATACATAAGAAAAAACGCCCCCTGTGACTTCATATTATTAAAAAGTAACTTAAGCTGGTAACATAATTTTATTATTGCAGTGTCCTGAAGGATACATTACTTTGGCTTAAACATTGCCGCCCGCCTTGCAGGACTATAGCTGCAAATGAGTTAATAATATATGATTTTATCTAATCCCTATAACTGATTTCAGATTGGGAACCTTTGTATTTTCCGAAGGGGTTCCACTCACTCCGGGAGGAAGGAAAGTTAGTAGGGGATAGTTAAATTATTCTCTTTTTTTTTTTTTTTTTTAATAATCAAAATTACATTTTGGTTTTGATGATACAACTTAAGATAATCCAAATTTATATATGTTAAAATACTTAATAGAAAAAAGAGGCTTGTATGCTCTAAATATATTATGGTGCAATCTTCAATTTGTTTCTGTTTTGATTTCAAAATAAATTTCAATGATTCAGACTAAATGTTTTTTTTTTTTTTTTTTTTAATTTAATTTGTAGGAACTACGCATAACTTAACTATGGGTCTAGTTATATCACCCTGCTGAGTACGAACTAAGGCCACACGCACCTTACCATCGTTGCCTGGAAAGACATTCATAATACGCCCCAACCGCCACTCATTGGGGGGCAAGTTTTCTTTTCTTACGACGACGATATCTCCAACTTGAATATCTCGCTGAGGAAACTTCCACTTATATCTTTTATGCAGTTCCTTTAGATATTCCTCTTTCCAGCGTTTACAAAATTTTTGATGGAGTATCTTCAGTTTTTCCCAACGGTGCATTAAAGATCTGGAAGATTCTCCAATGCTTGGCTCTGTTATCGATATGAGTGGGCTTCCAATGAGGAAATGTCCTGGGGTGAGAGAAAGATTTTCTGATTGATTTTCAGAGGTTGCACTGATTGGGCGTGAATTGAGGCACGCTTCAATGCGACAAAGTAATGTTACAAATTCTTCAAAGGTGTACTTTGTGCCAGATGCGACCTTTTTAAAGTGGGTCTTAAAACTCTTTACACCTGCCTCCCACAGACCACCCATGTGAGGAGTACCAGGGGGAATAAAATGCCAGGATGGTAAATAGTTGTGACACCTAATAAATTCGGAAGCTGTTTGCTCAAGAAATGTTTTAAAATCATCTTTAAGAACCCGACTGGCTCCAACGAAGTTGGTTCCGTTGTCCGAATAAATGTCTTGCGGGAGACCTCTCCTACCGACGAATCGATGAAAAGCAGCCAAAAAGGCGGCAGTAGATAGCTCAGAGGTACCTTCTAAATGTATGGCTTTAGTACAAAAACATACGAAAACACAAACGTATCCTTTAGTTATCCGGCAGCTGCGTCCGAAATACGTTTTTATCTCAAATGGACCAGCAAAGTCAATCCCAACTTTGGAAAAGGGTCTTGAGAAGTCTGACCTTTCTGGAGGTAGTGCAGCCATTATTTGGGAACGTTGATGTTTCTTGTGAATCACACAAATTTTGCAGCGGTTAACACACGCTTTGACTAGATTTTTCAGCTTCGGGATCCAATATTCTTGCCGAATGAGGACAAACATAAGTTGATTGCCCCCATGGAGCGATATCTGGTGGATGAAATCAAGAAGTAGTTTGGCAAACAAGGATTTATATGGCAAGATTATTGGATACCGCTCAGCCCAAGAGAGATTTGAATTTGCTAGTCGACCATTTACTCGCATAACGCCTTGAGAGTCGAGAACTGGATTAAGTGTCAAGAGTTGACTTGATCGATTGATTGATTGGTTATTCTCTAAAAGTCTATATTCAGGATTAAAATAAGCTCTTTGCGAAAGAATAATGAGTCTTTTCGTTGAATGTCTAAGGTTTCATAGTGAAATTTTAATCTACGCTTTGTGTGAGATAGATTACAAAATCGAAAAACATAAGATAATACTCTCATAGCTCTTGAAAGAGAGGAAAAGTTTTTGAGTATATCGTCGGTTTCACCAGAACAGGTATGAAATGATTTTATAGGCTTGGACTCTAGGTCAGCTTCGTTGACGGACGAGGGAGTGGTAGAGGGCCAACGCATTTGATTTGTGCGAAGCCAGGTTGGACCGTGCCACCACAAATCATTGTGAAGAAGCTCACCAGGAGTCAACCCCCTGGTTGCTAGATCAGCTGGATTTTCTGCTGAAGATACGTGTTTCCATTGAGTATCTCCAATATTACTCATTATTTGGCTTGTGCGGTTAGCTATGAATGTTCGCCAAGAAGAAGGAGACTTTGCTAACCACGCAAGAACTATAGATGAGTCTGTCCATAAGTGAACAGAAATAGAGTCTGAACTGAATATTTCAAGAACATTCTTCATAAGTTTCGACAGAAGAACAGCCCCGCAGAGCTCCAATCTCGGCAGTGAAATTGTATTGACTGGTGCTACCTTTGTTTTTGCACATAACAGATGACATATATTATTATCTGTATAGTCGGGGACCCTAACGAAGATAGCAGCAGCATAAGCCTGCTCTGAGGCGTCACAAAACCCATGAACTTCGATTTCATTTTTAGAAACTGTTCCTAACCATCTTGGGATCTTTAGCTTTGAAATTTCGGTAAAAGTTGAAGTAAAGGATTTCCAAACTGCCAAAGCGTGAGATGTAAGTTCTTCATCCCAATGAGTTTTATCCTTCCATATCTGCTGCATAAGGATCTTAGCCTTGATGATGATTGGTGCAGTCCAGCCTGCTGGATCAAAATGGCGAGCTATTTGTGAGAATACCTCTCTCTTAGTACATATAGGGCTGAAGGGAATTGGTTTCATTTTAAAATAAAACGAATCTGACTTGGCGTTCCAAAATACACCAAGCGTTTTAACAGAACTTTGATCTGTTAAATTAAGAAAAAGATCACTTAAAATATGATCCTTTGGTATGTTTTCTAAAAGAGATCTATTATTGGCTGTCCATTTTCTTAGGACAAACCCAGCGGAAGCAAGAATCGAAATGATTTCTGATTGTGCTTTTAGAGATTGGTCCAAAGTATCGGAGCCTGAAAGCAAATCGTCGACGTAGAAATCTTTGCGGAGCATCTTCGATCCTAAAGGGTATTTTGACTCTTCGTCATCAGCAAGCTGTAATAGGGTGCGTATTGCCAAATAAGGTGCACAGTTAACACCGAAGGTGACTGTCTGCAACTCAAAGTCTTCTATTGGTTTTTCAACAGAAGTCCTGAAGAGAATCCTCTGGAACGGGGTCTGAGAAGGATGAATACGTATCTGCCGATACATTTTGGCAATGTCTGCATTGAAAACGTATTTATACTTACGCCAACGAAGCATAAGCGAAACTAAGTCTTGTTGTAAACAAGGACCCGTACAGAGGACATCATTAAGACTATTGCCGTTTTGAGATGGATTTGAAGCATTAAACACCACTCGTAACCGTGTTGTTGAACTTTCTGGTTTAACAACCGCGTGGTGTGGAAGATAATAAGACATAATTTCCTTTTCCAATAATATTTCCTGAGATGGAACCTGTTTCATTTGACCAAAGTCCAAGTATTCTCGAATTACGTTATTATATTCCGCTTCTAGCAAGGGTGTCCTTTTGAGACGCCGCTCAGAGGCAACAAAACGTTTTTCACAAATATTTCGCGATACACCAAGCTTAAAATCTTGAGGAAACTCTATTTTAAACGGCAATTTGACGACGTACCTACCATCAGATTGTCGATAGGTCGATTCAGTATAAATGTTTTCGCAATAGCTATCTTCTTGCGACCTTGGTTTAGGAATAGAAATCTCTTCTAATTCCCAAAAACGCTTGATTTCGTCCTCAAGAGAAACTTTATTAACAAAGGTCACAAATTTGGAAGATGTAAAATAATTGGGCCTTTGTAGTGGTCCGGAAAGGATCCAGCCGAAAATTGTATTTTGTGCTACCAAGTTTCCATGTATATTAAGACGAAGTCCTTCTAGAATAATATTCGGATAAACATCAGCTCCAATGAGTACATCTACTCGAGAAGATTGGTAAAAATATGGATCAGCGAGTGGAAATCCCGAAAATTTTGAAAGATCTAATGAGTTAACTGATTGTGATGGAAGTTTTCCTGTTGGGTCGTCAACAACAAGAGCTTGCGCCAAAATAGTGGTTTTACTTAGGCTGGAACCTATTGTTAAATGACAAAACATTTTTGATGTTGCTGCTAGGGTAGCGTTGACACCAGAAACGGTCGCATTTGTGGGCGTGAATGGAAGACCTAAACGGAGCTGAGCAGCCTTTGAAATTAATGTAATTTCCGACCCAGGGTCTATCAAAGCTCGGAGAATATATTTAGTACCCTGAGAATACACTGAAACTAAAGCTGCCAGCAGAATTTGCCTCGACGAAGATGAGAAGTAAGAGTTTACGTTAGAACAGCTAGATGATGTAGTGGACTGTAATTTCTGTTCGAAATCCTTATTTGGATTGGATATGGGAAAAGTTTCATTTTGAGAAGGGATTTGAACTGATTCTTGTAAATGTAAAAGTGTGTGATGCCGTTTCTTGCAATGGTTACATGAAAACATGCTTTTACATTGTTGTGCGGAATGAAAAGGAGCTAAACAATTTAAACATGCTTTGTTTGCTTTTATGATTTCTATCCTATTCTCAACGGATTTTTGTAAGAACGAAGGGCAGACGCGCAGAGAATGTTTGCCCTGACAACCTAAGCAGGAAGCTTTATTTATCTTGACATGATGCGTTTTTACCTTTCTTACTTGGGGTGTCGGTGTGACAGAAACACCTTGTTTAGGTCTAGGAGTAAAACGAATATCACTCACGGTTTCAAGAACTTTATACCTCATAACTAAGAACTTACTCATTTCTTTCCAGGTTGGAATCTCCACTGGGTTTTTTAAACTTTGTTCCCAAAGTGAGAGGGTGTGTTCAGGTAAACGACTTGAAACAAAAAATGTAAGGAACGAGTCCCAGGTGTCGGTTTGAATTCCGTAGGATCCCAAAGCACTAAGACAATCGTTTACATCTCTATTAATTCGCTTAAGAGCTTTATCTGTTTCAACCGTAATTTGAGGAACGTTCAACAAATTTTTTAACTGTTTGTTAACTAATATTCTTTTATTTTCATATTGCTCCTTAAGAGCATTCCATGCAAGCTCAAAATAGTCATCTGTTAAGGCAAATTTAGAAACGATACCGTGAGCATCTTCGCGCGTCTTAGCTAAAAGATGGAACAATTTTTGAACTGCACCCAATCGTGGGTGTTTTATATACACCGCAGTAAACATGTCGCGAAACGACGGCCACGAAAGATAATCTCCAGAAAATATCTCAGAATCACACGCAGGAAGTGAAAAGGAACTATTGTTGGAAGCATTTTCGGCTGTCATTTTTCCATTCGGATCTATCAATTTGGAAGATTCGCCATCGTTTTTGACAGTAGAACCCAACTTATTAATTGTACTAAAAATAAATTCCAAACATGAAATATAAGTTTCTGTTGAAAGCTTATATTTAGATTTAACTGCAGCTAGATTGTCTTGAGATATTGGTTCCGTTGTACTACGAACGCAATTTGCATATGCAGTTTTTAACCCTGACCACAGATCTGAGAGCTCTACCTTCCTTGCTTCCAACGAATGAAGCGATATGGTCTTTTGATTCACTTCCTTAATATTCTCAAAATATTCAACTAAATTATCTGCACAAAAAATGAAATTCTCCATCAGAGACATTATGTTTTATGCACTTTAAATTATTCAAATCTATTAATATACCAGCACCGTAATTTCATATATTCATATAAAGGAAGTGAGAAAAGATACTTATGGAATTTTGTTCGATTCAGCGAATATTATTTTTAATATATATATATTTTTTTTTAATATTATTAAAAAGCTATATCTAGATTTATTATTAAAATAAAGATCAAAAATTGCACCAGAATAGAGTAAAAGCACACGTACCTGTTGGTGGTGAGTATAAAAAATGGAAATAATAAACTGGTTTTTGATGATAATCGTCTTAGAGACCTTGAAAAGATCGTGGTGAATTTCGAACTGCTTTGCAATGTGCATGAGCTGCGATCTGATCAATGGTGAGACCCTTTTCCGACTAAAAGTTGGGTTGAGCTTGAGATTATCAGCTTTGATGGTTTTTATGATGATGATGATATGAACGGATCGATGGATGCGGGTGTGAATGAAGAATATACGGACTGCTGGCTGAATACGTGATGAATGATTGATTAATTATTTGGAGTGGTGGTATGGTTGTTTTCTGATGATCTGTATGAATATGGTGACACTTTTGGCGAGCATAAATTGATTTGAGATATCAGCTTTAATTAATGATTTTAATGACGATCCTGATATAGATAGATTGATGGATGCGGGTGTAAGTGTGCTGAATATGTGATGAATAGTAATTGTAAGATGATCTTGATTCAAGATTACGTGGACTTTGATTTCTTTTAATTGATGATTCCGGTGATGCGGAGCATAACTGAATGATGATCGGGAATGAAATTCCGAGTTTTCCTTTTCTCTCAGGCGCCGAATGAGTAGAAATACTCTTGATAAATCGTAGATTTGTTGTTATCCGGCTCGAAGGACCAAATGTTGGGATGCAGAAATGATCCCGAGATATTAGTGAGAGAAAACAAATAAACGACAACAAATTTCAGTATGAAATTATAAAGGTTTTTTATTTCTATATATTAGGATAAGCTAGATCTTACCTCGATGAGTGTTAATAGAAGAAGAATGAAAGAATCGAATAATAAGGTCGAGAAAGTCCACAGGAAGGGCAGTATCGTTAAGTTTTACAACATTGATGAATACATAAGAAAAAACGCCCCCTGTGACTTCATATTATTAAAAAGTAACTTAAGCTGGTAACATAATTTTATTATTGCAGTGTCCTGAAGGATACATTACTTTGGCTTAAACACAGATAATGTTATTTTGAGAGCTAGAATGCTTGTTCCAAAAACCCGTCATAATAAAACTGTGTTCCAGGTTTGAACTAAATCCGTTCAGCGGCTTAGACTGTAGGGAACTATACAAACAGACAGACATACGGACAGACAGACATAACTGTCCAAACCACTTTTTTCGACTTTCTTATCATCTTATTTTCATTTTTATGATCCAGCTTATCACTTAAAAAAGTGAAAAATGTGCGCTGTACTGATATCTGAAATTTGGTAGATTTAAAGGTAAAGTAGTAACTAAAATGAAAAAAAAAATCGAGCTTTACATTAAGTCTAGAAAAAGTGCCCATCTGATGCAATTAAGGACGCTGCGCATGCGTATGCATTCGAAAAGGGCTCATTTTCGACTTCATCAGCTGGATACTTTTTCCTCACTTAACATGAAGCTGGATACTTTTTTCTTTTAACTTATTCAATTAACTATTGTTCTACTGAATTTCAGCAGTGATTTTATTCACGTATCAAATCTTTTGCTAGCAGATCCAACATACAACATTCCAGGAAACATTGATCTGTTGATAGGTGCTGATATATATTCGATAATCATCTTGCACGGCGTAGTTAAAGGAAATACAGGAACACCGGTAGCCCAATTAAGCTGGATTTTAACAAGGAATATCAACTTTAAAACAAATCCAATCATCATTTAGAGCCATCATACACAACTGGATTTTCAACTTACAAAGTTCTGGGAGATCGAAGAAAATCTTGATCACCGAAGACTTACAGAAGAGGAGAAAATCTGCGAACAACATTTCCCTGATAAGATCACATGGGAGATACGAGATACTCCTTCAATTTAAAAATAATAAAAGGCGAGGTTTCTACAAATTGAAAAATGTATGAAATCAAATAGCAACTTGAAAGAACTTTACGTAGATTGTATGAATGAGTACCTTGCCTTGGGTCATATGAAGGAAGTTATAATTGATGATGAACGAACTCCGAGTCACTATTATTATCTTCCACATCATGCTGTCATGAAGGAATCGAGCACGGCGTTAGGAAATAGCGCCCAAGGAAATATCGCCCAAACCGATTTGGATATACCGCCCAAAAAAATTTTTAACGCCCAAAATCAAAAAAAAAAGGAAATATCACCCAAAAGTTTGGACTTAACACCCAAAATTCCATATCACCCAAATTAATAAATGGCAATATCGCCCAAAAATTTTATATGGGAATTGTTTTTGCAATATTTGGGCGATATTTCCAAAATTTTGGGCGTAATTTCCAATCACTATTTTAAGTATAAATGTTTGGTTCTCATCACCCAAAAACAATTTTAAAGCATGTAGCGGTATAATATGTCGAATGTACTGTTTTTTTTTTATTCAAGAAAAACAAAATTGCATAAAATGACTAAACAGGTTCTTGTGTGGTGTACTCGTAATTCATAATCATTCATTTTAACGAGATCATTCCGTAAGAGAGAGTTGTCAGGTACACGTATCGTTTGTTAAAATGGAAGGTGAAGCTTTCGAAGTTATTATTATTATTATTATTATTATTTATTAAACTATACATAAATGTACAGGGCAATACTTAAAAGCTAATAGCTACCAGGGCTTCTAGCTGAATATTATAAAATTACTTAGTTGAATAATTTGAATGTTTGAGGTTACCAACTGCAAGGGGGCGGTCGGGGGAAGTAAGAGTAAGAACTTTCACCGACCGCCCCCGCAGAGGTTATGGATAAATAATGTTTAAATATTCTGATGTAAGTTGAGTATTTTTAAAATTTTAAAAGTATTTTTAATGTTTTGTTCGGAAGGAACCAAAAGGAGATTTTTTAAATTATTGTTGAAAAGTTTATTGCAAATTTCATTTATTTTCGTGCAGTCTGTAGTTAAATGGTTGATGGAGAGTTGGATGTTAAGTTGGCAGAGGTGTTCAGAAATGTCTGCGAAAGGTAACATTTACTTAATCATTTGTAAATTATAATTACAAAATTTGTCAAAACAACCTACATCGCGGGGGGGGCGACGCGGGGCGCACGCGGGGGGGGGGGGCGCCCGGTCACTGCTATCGCGAAGCCGCGTGCGCCCCGCGTCCCCCGCGTCGCCCCCCCCCCGCGATGTAGGTTGTTTTGACAAATTTTGTAATTATAATTTACAAATGATTAAGTAAATGTTACCTTTCGCAGACATTTCATTGTCAACATAGCATACATAAAATATTTTCCCTTTGTATTCAGTTTTTTTTTGTATAATTGTTTTTCATTTATTAAGTAAATAAGTGGAATCTATTCTTTTCCCAGGAACAACTTCGAAAGCTTCACCTTCCATTTTAACAAACGATACGTGTACCTGACAACTCTCTCTTACGGAATGATCTCGTTAAAAAGAATGATTATGAATTACGAGTACATTCCCACATAAAATTTTTGGGCGATATTGCCATTTATTAACTTGGGTGATATGGAATTTTGGGTGTTAAGCCCAAACTTTTGGGTGATATTTCCTTTTTTTTTTTTATTTTAGGCGTTAAAAATTTTTTTGGGCGGTATTTCCAAATCGGTTTGGGCGCTATTTCCTAACGCCGTGCTCGATTCCTTCATGACAGCATGATGTGGAAGATAATAATAGTGACTCGGAGTTCGTTCATCATCAATTATAACTTCCTTCATATGACCCAAGGCAAGGTACTCATTCATACAATCTACGTAAAGTTCTTTCAAGTTGCTATTTGATTTCATACGTTTTTCAATTTATAGAAACCTCGCCTTTTATTATTTTTAAATTGAAGGCGTATCTCGTATCTCCCATGGCGGCCGCCCGGTCACTGCGGTCGCGAAGCCGCGTCGCCCCGCGTCCCCCGCGTCGCCCCCCGCGATGTAGGTTGTTTTGACAAATTTTGTAATTATAATCTAATTTTTTTTTGCAGCAATCAGGAATCTACTTCGGAATTAGTTTATTCAAAACTTCGAATAGGCTTACAATATTTGTCATCGAAAATTTTTCTTCAATCTCCGCGAACGCCCCTGGATGTAATTGAGGCTTTTCAACACGAGTCCATATGGAACACATATGGACTATCTAAGGATACTAAGTGCCCTAGGTCTTTTTTTAAAGCTTGCCTATCAGAACAAGATTTCGCATATTGCATTTTCGCATCTGAGGCAATAATGCAAGGAATCCAAGAAAATATAACCAGGGGTCAACGGCAATATTTAATTGGTGGTACCTTCAAAGTTGTACCTAATGGCTGTTTCACTCAACTTCTAATTATCTACGTGCATTATTTGGATGATCAGGTTATTTAAAGAAATTTTTTTTTTAAATATTTAGTATAATTTTCTATTACAGATATTTCCAGTTTTTTACATTTTGACAACAAACAAATCGACGAAATGCTATAAACACTTATTGACTTATGTAAATCAGTCGATTTTCGAATTACATCCCAAATCTTTTCTTCTTGACTATGAAACAGCCTTGCGAAAAGCCTTGAAATCCTGTTTTCCGCAAGTTTCTTTAAAAGGGTGTTGGTTCCACTACTGCCAGGCTATACGTCGAAAAATATCGATTAAACACAAACTAATCATGACAAAAATTCGAACTAACAGAAGCACCTATCAAAACTATCACAAGCTTTTGGCTCTTCCCCTCCTACCGGACTATGCGATAAATGAAGTGTATCATTCAATCAAAAGCGACATTGAAAAAAGTTATACTAGCCAAGAGTTTGGAATTTTTTTTCAATATTTTGAAAGGCAGTGGCTTCAGATAGTAACTATACGATAAAAATTGTTTATTGATTTTACTTTAATTTTTTTTCCAGATTGGACCCGAAAATTTAAGTGTTTTTAAAGAACCGTTTCGTACCACTTCCGCGGTTGAAGCATACAATGGGGTCTTAGATCGTTTGATTAAGCCGAATGGAAACTTTTTTAAATTCATCCACGCCTTAAGCAAAGAGGAGTTTGAGAAAAGCCGCTCTTTCAACTTGCTGACGGAAAGTGGTGGGACTTTTGGAGCTACGAAAAAGCGGAAACTAAGCAGGGATAGAAATGACCAAATTTCAAAAGCAGCCGATGACCTTGAAAAAGGAAAAATTTCTATTTATTCCTATATCAATAGATTAGTTTTTCCAAAAAATTCCATTTGTACAGGAATGGAACCAATTGAGAACATTTTTCAAGAGCTTCCCGATAATGATTCTTCTGATGAATCAAGCGAAGAGGAAGAAACTTAAGAGCCGGATAACAATGCCATGGCTTCTTTGTGTGTTATTTGTCAAAATGTTCAATCCAACATTCTGGTTCTGCCTTGTAGGCATTTGAAAATGTGTAAGGTTTGCTTTATGAGATTGCAGGGTCAAGCTTTGGCAAATAATGAGGAAAACTGTTTGTGCCCATTATGCAGGCAAATAGTGGTAGATAGTACACAAGTATTTGTTTGAAAAATAAAATTTTGGGCGATATTTCCCCTATTTGGGTGCTTTTTCTTTTTGTACTTGCACTTTTGGGCGGTTATTCCTACTTTTGGGCCTTAATTCCTTTTAAACCATTTCGGCCTCATATTTTGGGCAGTATTGCCTTTTATAAAAACAAACTAAAACAAGGAAATAGCACCCAAAATGGAAAAATAAATACAACAACAATTTGTTGGGCTATTTTTTGGGCGTTATTTCCAAATCGGTTTGGGCGATATTTCCTTGGGCGCTATTTCCTAACGCCATCGAGCACTACCACCAAACTGCGGGTAGTATTTGATGGATCTTGCAAGACATCAAATGGACCGTCACTAAATGAATGTCTCATGGTGGGACCACGTCTACAACTAGACATAGTTGATCTAGTAGCTAAATGGAGAAAATTCCAAATTGCGTTAGTTGCAGACATAAGCAAAATATATCGACAAATTTTGATGGCTGAAGAAGACACATTATTTCAAGTCATTTTATGGAAATCATCGACAAATGAACCTATAAAAAGTTATTGCTTAAATACATTAACATTTCCTCACATAGCAAAGGCGATGATGGAAGCCTTTTTTGTTGATGATCTTATATATGGATCAAACAATGAAATAGAAGCAATGACATTGCAAAAAGATATTGTGGCAACGTTACAAGCAGCTATGTTTCCTCATAGAAAATGGGCCAGCAACTCACAAAGGGTGATGGAACTGATTCCAGAAAATGATAGAAAAATAAATCTTCCCTTAAATTTTTAATCAACAGATTTCATCAAAACACTGGGGATTCAATGGCATCCTAGTTAAGACTACTTCAGTTCTAAAATCAACTTGTTTGAAACTTTAAATCTTATGAAGGGATCTGTTCTAGCCGATATCGCTCGTCTTTTTGACCCATTGGGATGGATATCGCCTTGCATTGTCAATGCAAAATTGATTGTCCAACAATTTGGACTAAAAATGTATCTTGGGATACACCAATACCACAAGATATAGAAAAATTTTGGACAGATCTTTCGCTGTAGTCTGAAAAGACTTTCAATAATAAAAATATCTCGTTGGATGGATTATGAAATCTCGTTCGTGGTGGAGCTGCATGGCCTTGGCGATGTTTTAGAAAAGCTTACGCAGCAGTGATTTATATACGCGTTATTCAAAATGACTGAGCATATTCACTTGATAGCCTCTAAGACTAGAGTTGCTCCAGTCAAATGCATTTCCTTACCAAGACTGGAATTATGTGCAGAACTACTACTGGCTAAACTTATAATGAGAGTTATTAAGGGCATGCAATTTGAACGCAACAAAACGTATGCATGGACTGACCATGATTACCTTAGCATGGATTAAAGTAAGTCCATCTGTACACATGTTACGGGTTCCTTGCTTGCCGTCGGGATCGTTGCTGGCATGCTTGACCGGCCTCACGCTCGTCGGAGGGAGTAGGAACTTGATCCCTGTCAGAACCGCGCAGACAAAACTCATGCCAGGCTTTGCGTCGAGGTGTTGTGACGCACGAGATGTTTGTCGTTACCCACCCTGCCATGGTTGCCGTACTCGTCTGAGCAACCCCTTAACTCGCCATCTTCCGTTTCCTTCACCTCAGCTTACCATCTTTCCATTTCAGCAACCCTCATCCATCCTCCTAAAAACTTACTCAAACATTATCATTTCCTATCATTATTCATATTCATTTAAAAATCTTCCTTTCCATCTTCATTCAAAACAAAAATAAACTCTTTTAAACGTTATAAATCAATTTTTAATAAATAACTAAAACTATAGGTAATCAAAGAAATAAAAAAAAAACAAATTATGCTAACTTACACTTAAATAAATAACAAAATATAAACAATAAAACTATCTTAAAACGTACCTAATGTAAAAGAAACAAAAACAAAGTTTTAGAATCTAAATAAATTATTGAAAACAAAAAGACAAAACTTAAAAGTAAAAGACAGGTTATTAGGTATATTACAAAAGGAAACTATCTTGCAGGTAGGTACTGTAATTAGGTATGTATGTACATTAGATCCCTTGTAATTCAAATTAATAAAAATCAAACTTATTGCACTTTGTTTAAATTCAATATTCTTATCAATGGTCCCCTTTATCCCCAAATTCCTTTTCTTCGTCAAAACCAACGAATGATACCAAATAATGGGCTCAAAAGAAAGGTCATTGACTCACCCCTTTTAAATCAGCTGTCGATGTCGTGGCCACTGCATCAAGGCTGATTATAACGATGATCTAAAATCTATATCACTTTAGTATTTCAAAAAGTTAATTGGTATCACAGTGGGTAGGTATGCACATAAAAAAAAAGGAATTTTAGTTGTTACCCTCGGTGCAGCGAAAAAGGGAAATTACCATATACTTGGGTGTTTGTACAGTACATACATAAAATGAAGGTAAAAAGGTACTAACTTAATCTAATAAAAACACATTAAAGATTGAAATAAATAAAAAGAATAGAAAAACTTAAAAAAAAAACAATATAAAAGAAATAAAATAAAAATAAAAAAAAATTGTTCTCTTGCCGGATTCGAACCAACGTTCTTTCGTGCAGCTTTCGGACACTCTTCTTCCAGACCACCGATACTTTTTAAAAGTTGATGTCCTTTTCAATATTTGTTAATGGTGCAATTATAGGTGAATTATAATATATGTATATGCACTCAATCGGCTAGCGCTGCTGAGCATTAATGGGCTTCTACCAATAATATGGCTCGCACAAAAAATATCAACGGCTCGTACAAAAAATATCAACGGTCACCGAGTTAGTTCAGTGACCGTGGAGCTTGATATTTTGTTCGTTTAAGAACTATAAAAGGGTAATGTACATGAATAGGTATATTGCCGTGCCTTAATAAAACAGAATTTCTTTACCTCTGGGATGTATATATATTGAAGACTTGGTCCTTTGGATTTAATATGTAAGTAGTTTGGTCTTTGGCTTAAATACACTTTAGATAAAAACTTCACACTACCACAACAATTTCTTTTATTTGAATTCCTTTTTTGTAAGATAGAAAAAAAATTTGGTGGAAACTAACTAAACACCATTCTTTACGTTGCAGTTAATAAAATGTACTTTAGCAAGAAACAGAGAACAGAGCTTTGCTTACAACGGGGGCGTTATCTCACATACCTTTGCATTGTGAACGGTGGTGTTTCGGAACTCACTGCATTCGCACACTGTGGAAAACTTTATTTTGAAACATATAAGAGATTTCAGAAATGCCAATGTGTGCATAATTTCCCCTTGCATTTAAAGTTTTGGAGACATGTTTAGGGGAGAATGGAGTGAGCCCGGACACTGAAGAAAAATAACAATTGAAACTGACGTTTCGTAACACAGACCACCTTCACCGCTAATCGTATCAGTAAAATTTAATCTCTGACAAATATGGAGTCCTGGCATAACGAAGGCACAAAATATAATTCTGCAGATTTAGGATCGCGAGGATCAAAACCTGAAGAACTCATTAGCAATGATATGTGGTGGAGAGGACCAAGTTTTCTTAAAAACTTCAATCCAGAAGACTATTAATCAGAGGACACTATCGAGACACAACATGAAACAAAAAAGGAATCCAGAATCGATACAATTTCATTTTACAATAATAACTTAATAATGCTAGCACTATATATGAAAATATTGCAGCATATTGCGTTCCAACAGAAAACGAGTTCTTAAGCAGGGTAGGGTTTCCGATCTAAGAAGATTAATTCGAAGTGTTGCAATATGACAACGATATATTAACAATCTCAAGTTGATTATAAATTTAGACTCGAAAAAAGGTTTAAACAAGCATCCACTCACAATTGAAGAACTAAATTTATCTTTAAGCAAAATTATCAAATTAGTACAGGATGAATTATATTCAGAAGAAATAGGGTACTTGAAAGAATCAAGGCCTGTACCGAAAGGTAGTGAAATTTTGAACTTAAGTCCCTTCCTTGACACAAACTCTATTTTACGTGTAGGCGGCCGACTTTAAAACTCCTTTCTTCCTTACAGACAGCGTCATCCAATCCTTCTTAAGGATCACTATCATTTCTCTAGAATGATGCTCATCAACGTACCTTACTTAGAGGAGAGCAATTTATGTTGGCAGCAAAAATTCCTCTGATGTTCAAGGGTGAATTAAAAATAGAATAAAATCAAATTGGAAGCTAGACAATTCTAATGAAAACTGGGTTTTGTTTTGCCGTGCAAGAAAAATTGGGTTTGATCCAAATGAATTAAACACGTCATTCATATTGAGAGACATCCAAAGTTTGAGCTTTATCCCTAACGATCAAATTGTTTGTGACCCATCCACAGTGTTTGAGCTTTATCCCTAACGATCAAATTGTTTGTGACCCATCCACAGTGTTTGAGTTTTATTCCTTATCTGAATATGAGGTAAAGGAAAGTATTCGATCTTTTAGGTCCGATGCTAGTGGAGATAATGGGGTACCAATGTGTTTCATATAAATGATTAAACAACATGTTTTGAGCGTCCTGACGCAATTGATAAATGTATGCATTGCGTCCTCATTATTCCCAGAAAGCTGGAAAATAGCTAGGGTCATTCCTGTGACAAAAAAGTTTAACCCAACCCAGTCTAACCTTGCCTATCGAAAGTCTGAGAAATTTTTAGCCTCATAGATATCGAACTACCTTCAAAGGTTGAATTTATTTTCACCATTTTAGACTGGTTTCCGTACGAATCACAGCTGCCAGACTGCATTGATCAAAGTCCTTGAAGATATTAGGTGTGAGTATGATTTCAATAACGTAACTGTTTTATGTCTGCTGGATTTCTCAAAGGCCTTTGTCAGAGTAAACCATGAAATTCTTTGCCAACAACTGATGCTTTATTTTGGCTTTGATGATAGAGCTGTGCGTCTGGTTAAAAGTTATCTGTGTAATCGCTGCCAAAAAGTCAAGATTGGCCAAGCAGAATTAGAGCCATTAAACTTACATATGGGTGTATCACAAGGTTCTATTTTAGGACCTTTATTATTCTGCACATTATTAACGATCTCCCTAATGTTTGTGCAAATATATGCATCTATATGCAGATGATATAAAAATTAACTTTACCCGTCCGATTGGTATACAGGAAGATCTAATATGTAGGAT
Organism: Platycheirus albimanus; assembly: GCA_916050605.2. Lineage (NCBI taxonomy): Eukaryota > Metazoa > Arthropoda > Insecta > Diptera > Syrphidae > Platycheirus > Platycheirus albimanus. The sequence goes on along the minus strand of OU696696.1, from coordinate 230,312,017 downwards.
TAATTAAAATCTTAGCCCCCATCATGGTATCCGTTTGGAGAATCCTCCGATCGGAGAAAAGTTCCGATCGGAGCATTTATTGTGTTGATGGTATGCGAATCGGAAGAGAAATAGAAATGCGTACTGACGCGCACACATGGCATAAGGAAAAGAAAAAAATAAACTTAGTATGAACCTTTATTGTAGTGGAATAATCCTGCACAGCACAGGCACAGTCATATTTTTAAGGGATGAAATATATTAATACAAGCAGAGAACCTCAAACAAAGAAAAAAAATCACAAAACAAATACACAAGAAAGTAAATAGTTTGTCTTTCCTTTTTATTTGAAAATATGTATTTTTTTATTACCATTCGACAAAGAGTTCCACATGTGATTTGCTGTCGGACAGAATAGAAAGAAACACAAATAAATCAGACGCGTTCTATCGCATGAATTCAATGTGCGTCGCTGTGATTTTGACATTTAATCGTCAGGCTTCTCAAGAATTTGCAACGCGTTGGTGTTGCATTTTAAACGCATGCTTCAATTTCTTTCGGTTTATCAATTGGAACGGCTACTATGATACAAAATTCGTACATTTCGTCCGAATCTGAGGAAATTTCTCTCCGATCGGTTACCATGACAGGCCTCCTTATAGCAATTACTAGGTGGTCCATTGATAATGGTCTAACGTTAAATCCTGCTAAGTGTCTCAACTTATTGCTTTATCCAAAAAGCACATTGACACCTCACTCTTGTCTCCAGTTTTTCTCTCACAATTCCAGCTTCAGTTTGTTGAATGTGTTACCAGTTTTAAAATCAATAGGTCGCCTTTAGACGAAATTCACATTAATTACGTAGTGGGAAGAATCTATTCAGGATTACGTAGACTGGCTATTTTTCAACAAAACTCCAGTTAAGACTTATAAGAATATTAGTTGTACCTTTAATTAGCTTCGCTAATGTGGTCTATTGTAAGCCTGACTCGCTTACTCAACACAAAATCCTTGTGGCTTTTAATGACATAATAAAAAACGTTTATGGCCTCGCGAGATACCAACACATCTCACATTATCATCAACTTGTCCTTGGATGCACGCTACAGCAGTTTCTTGATGCAAGTACATTTTTGCACAAAATGGGCGTTTTTCATTTTTCATTCAGAAAAGAGTTCTGAACAGAAATCGAGTATATCGAGCTCGTTCTGCAAGTCCTCTGAGCCTATTGTGTTCAGAGCGCTCTGAACTATTAATGAAACGAAATTTATATCCCATTAATTTCTTTTTCTCATTCCATTTGAAAAATCTAAAAAACGTTTTTTTAACATTAAAAATACCTTCGGCGGACATTTTAATTGTTGTTGTTTCCAGCCGCGTGGCTAGAAACTTTTGTTTATCGATTAAATAGGTTTGGAAGTGTATCACTTTTGACATTTATATTTTTGTTCAGCTTTAAACTCAGTCTGCCCCCTTTTTTATTTGGAGCTCGTAGAGCGCACTCTGAACACACTCTGAAAGAGAAAAGAAATTCGAATTCTATGCCCTGAAGCAAAAAAGTAACACTTATTTTTTGTTTGAAAACTCAGGCTCTGCTGTGAACTAAAAAAGAAGAACGCCTAATTATACAAAACAGCACCGCAATACAATTTTGATAAACTTCAATTTACTCAATCTGTTAGAACTACTAATCATATAGCACCGACTTTCACCTACGTGAATTCTTCACGGCTCTTCTTTGCTTATGCAACCAGGCTATGGAATTCTCTTCCTGTTACAATTAAAAGAATAATTGTTACAACAAATTTTAAAACTGCAATCTTTTCTTTCTTTCGCTAAACATAAAAAATAAAATGCACGACAGGGTCGCACGAACTTGCTCGAATGTCAATGTGTGACAGTGGTTTAGGGGCTTGAGATTTTGATAAAAATAAAATTTTCAAAATTCTTAAATAAATACTTAAACTAATTTGAGCTGAAAAAAAGTACGCCATTTTATTTCTTGGATAAATTTGAATTTATGAGAATAAATTTATAAAAATCTGTGGAGCGGTTTTTGAGAAAAAAAGTTTTTTTTGAAAAACATTTTTAAAAAAAAATAAAAACGCCAGTTCATAGGTATTCAGCAAATACATTTATTTAAAATTTTTAGAAAAAAATTCAATAAGCAGTTTTCAAAATATTAATTTTTTATATTTTTTTTTTTTTAAATGCTTTTAAAAAATACAAAAAAAATATTTTTTAAAAATATTGGCATGCAATACAAATTGAGCTACCTACAGCTATATGTGTGTGAAATTTCGAAAGAATCGGTTGTAAGTAAGCTTTAACGTAACGGTTGTATGGCAGGTACCGTTATTTTTGGAGCTAAAAAAAAAATTTCAATTTCCCCTCTGTACAATACCTAAAAAAGTCTATATACCAAGTTTGAAGCAATTCGGCCCACCCGTTTGGGCTGTAGGGGTCTATACATACAGACAGACAGATATACAGACGGAAAGAATTTTTAGACCACCTTGTTTCGTCTTCGTTTTCATCGTAATGTCATGTTTGATTGTTATCTCAAAACTTTTTTTTTCGACGAATGCATAACTTGCCTTATAGTACCTATAATCGCAAGTAAAAATGTAATGTTATAGGAAAACAATGTAATTATTTTATAAATATGTATTAGCTTTAAGATTGATGTATTGATATCGTTATCCGTATTGTTAAGTACTATAAAAGCCAAAGTCTTATTTGTTCATTGGTGTTAAATAAATTGAAAAAAATTGAAAATTGAATTGATATTCGAAATTATTATTGGATCACTAACATTAAACGGTTAGTAAAATCCACCATACACAAATGTGTAAGATGTCACAGCCATAAGGCTATAATAAAAACTCAGCTTATGGGAAGCCTACCTACCGAACGTGTTATAATCACAAGACCCTTCACAAATACTGGTGTCAACTCTGCCGGACCCATCGAAGTCAAAATGTGGAAGAACAGATGCAACAAATTAAGGGGTATATTGCAGTGTTCATTTGACTGTCTAAATCCACCTTGAGCTGGTTACCGATTTGATCACAGCAGCTTTTATTGCCGCTTCCAGAAGATTTGTAGCCAGCCGAGGAATATACACCAACTTATATAGCGATTGTGGATCTAGTTTCAAAGGTGCAAATAACGACCTTAAAAGGGATAACAAGTTTATAACCGCTGAACTCCACTATCTCCCCACTTTGGTGGGTTATGGGAGGCAGTGGTCAAATCTCTGAAAGACTTGCAAACCTAACAATTGAAGATTACGCAACTTAACTCAAATAGAGGCATGTCTCAATTCAATTCTTTGTCCAATGACATCTGACCCATAAATGATCTAAATATTTTGACGCCAGGACATTTTCTTATAGTAGGCCCACTCATGTAACTTATTACATTGCAGAAACCATTCAGGTAAAATCTTAAATAATTTGGATACATACAAATATATTCCAAAACTTACACAAGATTTTTGGAAGCACTGGAGTACGAGCTATCTCCACTTGCTCAAACAACGACCAAAGTGACTACAACAGAAACCAAACATCAATATTGGAGATATTGTCATAATCAAGGACGACAATTTGCCACCTTCATTATGGTTACTCACTTATGATCTCGAACTGCACCCCGGAAATGATGGTCTAACGCCCGTAGCGACGATTAAGAAAGGTCCACGTTCAAACAACCTATAACAAAACTACAACTTTTGCTGGTAACAAATCCGTCGAATCCATAACTAAAAATTTATAAAATTAAACTAGCTTCCTAATTAAATTCAGTGAATTACAATAATTGAATTCTAAAGCCTATATCACAATACCCATATCATTAATATTCTGCAAAACAACCTCTTTAGTTCGAACCCCAAGCGTCAACTGAAATCCTAGCCCAAATCAACTAAAAAGCATCACTCAAGTAAAACAGATAACTACATAAAATTATAATTACCCTTGTTTGAAATGCAAACTAACTTTGTTTTTTTATAATTTCCATGATAAAAATCCGAAGAGATGATGAATAATTGTACTGAGGTGAATCCAAGCCTCATAAACAAGGATAAATCCAGACGTCAAAGAGCTAAGCAGAAGAAAATATGTAATTTGAAAATCAAGGAATCAGAAAATAAACAACATCACATCACCTTGCGGTCAAATTATCCAACCACTTCGGGCGGGAGCATGTTGCTTCACAACATATTTTTCTATATGAACCACTTTTAAATTATTGTTTTTTTCACTTTTAAAATTATCTAAACATAAATTAACTTAGTTTTTTATGCACATGATTATAAGATGAATGCGGGAAATATTCATTGGACCAAGACGCTGAGATGCTTTATATTTAGCTCTAGTCAAATGAATTTTTCCTTCTATTCAGCTATTTTTAATATTAACTAGCTGACCCGGCGAACTTCGTTCCGCCTTAAATTGATTAAATGTCCCTTTCGAAAGTCCAGCCTCTCTTAAGAAAGAATTAAACAATTGATATTAAATTAATTAAAATTACTTTTATTTAAATAGAAATGATTAGGTCACTGCAACGCTTTGTGATAAACATAGTTGTTGGTTTTTTTTGTCCGGTGCATAAACAAACAATGCAGATGGCTCTCCGACACGCGAACACGCCACGTACAGTTGTCCATGTAAAAAGCAAGGGAATTCAAGATTAAGGCCACACACTTGCAACGATTGGCCTTGCGATTTGTTAATTGGCATGGCGAATGCGGGTCGAACGGGAAACTGAATCCGCTTAAACTCGAACGGCAAGTCGGTCAGCATCATCGGAATTCTTGGAATGAGAACTTCTTCGCCTTTGAACTTGTCTTTTATTATTGTCGCTTGAATGACGTTGTTCATGAGTTTCTTCACTATCAACCTAGTTCTATTGCATTGTGTTGGTTGGTTCAGATAGCGCATCATTATGATGACAGAGCCGACTTTGAGTTGCAAATTGTGCGGTGGTAGACCGGGAACATCCAACGAATTCAAAAATTCAATTGGATAGTTTGTTGCTTCGTCATCATTTGTTACGCGATCCACCGACTTGAGCGAATGCAGTGGAGCTGCGATTTTATTTTGAATGATGAAATTCAAATCATCGACGTCCTTATTTGTCGCAGCTAATATCGCGCGTTCACTGAGCCAATCGTGGTTCAAATAACTGTGACCGATGTTAGGAAACACTTTGCTGATGAGTTCTTCCTTCTATGATGTGAATTCACAATTCAGCGGGAACGAAATCAGGCCAGTTGCAGCATCAACGGTAATTCGACCATTTTCAATTGCCAATTGTTTTTTTTGCAAAATCATCGGCTGATAGATCGTTCTGCAACGCAACTCGCATGTTCGTCGTCTTTTGCAGCTTCTTTACGTATCGCCAGAAATACGATAATTTTAGGCAAGCGTTCAGTTCATCTGCAGGCGTTGACCGCGGGATTACTGGTAAAATTTGACGGAAATCACCGGCTAGCAATATCATTGCTCCTCCAAAGCGTCTGATATTGTTCCGTAAATCTTTCATTGTTCGATCATTGTGCATTCATCCCAGATGATAATTTTGAAAGTTTTTAACATTTGTGCCATAGCAGAATTTCTTGAAATATTGCATGTCGGTTTGTCATTCAACTACAGATTCAGTGGCAATTTTAACGCTGAATGTGCTGTGCAACCACCTTCCAACAACGTGGCCGCTATTCGAGAAGAGGCAACCGCAAGCGCGATTACGGATCTTGACCGAATTGAAGCCAAAATCAACGAAAATAGAAACGTTTTGCCAGTTCCACCAGGTGCATCCAGGAAGAATATGCCACCGTTACCGTCGTCAACCGCCTTCATCAATGAGTCGTCCACGTTCTTTTGCTCGGGATTGAGCAGTGGGACATTTGTGCGAACTGTTTCTGTCAAAGCGTCTCGATCGAATTCTAGCTCAACAGGTTGCTGCACATGAGCATACACATGTCTTCGATCAATATCAGCGCCTCGTTGCGGATCTCATCGTTGATTTGAAGTTCGGGATTTGATGTTGTTTTTCGAACTCGATGCAAAATATTGTCAGCTATGTTGTCCTTGTATTTGTCCCACAAAATGAGGGGGTTCGATGGAAAACATGTCGAGATGATGATGGCAAACAATCAACGAATTTGAGTCGCAGGCGCAGAAACTGTAGCATCGGCAAGTGTTGCGTCCCAATGAATGTCGTTGGCAAATAAATTCATCCGCTGACAGGCTTTTCTAAATGTGGCACACAGAACACCATCAATAGTCCGCAGGTTCTCGTACGAAGTTTGACCAGGCACATTGACCAAAAGCAATCGCAGATAGAAGCAGTCGTCATTTTTTGGATGAACTTTATAGATACGACCAAGCGCATCAGTTTAATACACATCCGCATATCCGGCAACAGCTTGCCCTTGTTTTCGACGTTGAAATTTTTTGTACGGCGTATTCCAAATATAATAGCGAGGCATTTCCGAGAAGAGCAGCGTTCTGTCGAACGGGTCACTTGCACAGGTGTAGAAGAAACTCGTTTGTGTTTGAAAGTGAAAAAAAAACTAAAATTAAAAAAAAAAAAAAACCGGCTCCGTTGTGTGTTTACCTGGTTCAAAAAAAATCCAACAAAAAATCCTCATGCAAATCGGATAATATTTAGCCAAGTTATGCTTGTACAAAGAACAAAGTCATAATTTGGCTATATTTGTTCCGCAATTTTGTGTTTTAACGATTTTAAAAAAATACCGTTCAAAATTTAAAAAATTCGGCTCCGCTATGCGTTTACCTGTTTTAATATAAACCCAAAAAAAAACTCCATGCAAATCGGATGAAATTCAGCCGAGTTAGGCGCGTACAAACAGACTCATTGATGAAGGCGGTTGACGATGGTAACGGTGGCATATTCTTCCTGGATGCACCTGGTGGAACTGGCAAAACGTTTCCCCTGACCCGGCGAACTTCATTCCGCCTTAAATTGTCTAAATGTCCCTTTCGAAAGTCGAGCCTCTCTTAAGAAATAATTAAACAATTGGTATTAAATTGATTAAAATTACTTTTATTTAAACAGAAATGATTAGGTCACTGCAACGCTTTGTGATAAACAACGTTTTTGGTTTTTTTTGTCCGGATAGTTTGTTGCTTCGTCATCATTTGCTATGTGATCCACCGATTTGAACGAATGCAGTGGAGCTGCGATTTTATTTTGAATGATGAAATTCAAATCATCAACGTCCTTATTTTTCGCAGCTAATATCGCGCGTTCACTGAGCCAATCGTATTTCAAATAATTGTGACCGATGTTAGGGAATAGGGACCACTTGGCTGATGAGTTCTTCCTTCTATGATGTGAATTCACAATTCAGCGGGAACGAAATCAGGCCAGTTGCAGCATCAACGGTAATTCGACCATTTTCAATTGCCAATTGTTTTTTTTGCAAAATCATCGGCTGATAGATCGTTCTGCAACGCAACTCGCATGTTCGTCGTCTTTTGCAGCTTCTTTACGTATCGCCAGAAATACGATAATTTTAGGCAAGCGTTCAGTTCATCTGCAGGCGTTGACCGCGGGATTACTGGTAAAATTTGATGGAAATCACCGGCTAGCAATATCATTGCTCCTCCAAAGCGTCTGATATTGTTCCGTAAATCTTTCATTGTTCGATCATTGTGCATTCATCCCAGATGATAATTTTGAAAGTTTTTAACATTTGTGCCATAGCAGAATTTCTTGAAATATTGCATGTCGGTTTGTCATTCAACTACAGATTCAGTGGCAATTTTAACGCTGAATGTGCTGTGCAACCACCTTCCAACAACGTGGCCGCTATTCGAGAAGAGGCAACCGCAAGCGCGATTACGGATCTTGACCGAATTGAAGCCAAAATCAACGAAAATAGAAACGTTTTGCCAGTTCCACCAGGTGCATCCAGGAAGAATATGCCACCGTTACCGTCGTCAACCGCCTTCATCAATGAGTCGTCCACGTTCTTTTGCTCGGGATTGAGCAGTGGGACATTTGTGCGAACTGTTTCTGTCAAAGCGTCTCGATCGAATTCTAGCTCAACAGGTTGCTGCACATGAGCATACACATGTCTTCGATCAATATCAGCGCCTCGTTGCGGATCTCATCGTTGATTTGAAGTTCGGGATTTGATGTTGTTTTTCGAACTCGATGCAAAATATTGTCAGCTATGTTGTCCTTGTATTTGTCCCACAAAATGAGGGGGTTCGATGGAAAACATGTCGAGATGATGATGGCAAACAATCAACGAATTTGAGTCGCAGGCGCAGAAACTGTAGCATCGGCAAGTGTTGCGTCCCAATGAATGTCGTTGGCAAATAAATTCATCCGCTGACAGGCTTTTCTAAATGTGGCACACAGAACACCATCAATAGTCCGCAGGTTCTCGTACGAAGTTTGACCAGGCACATTGACCAAAAGCAATCGCAGATAGAAGCAGTCGTCATTTTTTGGATGAACTTTATAGATACGACCAAGCGCATCAGTTTAATACACATCCGCATATCCGGCAACAGCTTGCCCTTGTTTTCGACGTTGAAATTTTTTGTACGGCGTATTCCAAATATAATAGCGAGGCATTTCCGAGAAGAGCAGCGTTCTGTCGAACGGGTCACTTGCACAGGTGTAGAAGAAACTCGTTTGTGTTTGAAAGTGAAAAAAAAACTAAAATTAAAAAAAAAAAAAACCGGCTCCGTTGTGTGTTTACCTGGTTCAAAAAAAATCCAACAAAAAATCCTCATGCAAATCGGATAATATTTAGCCAAGTTATGCTTGTACAAAGAACAAAGTCATAATTTGGCTATATTTGTTCCGCAATTTTGTGTTTTAACGATTTTTAAAAAATACCGTTCAAAATTTAAAAAATTCGGCTCCGCTATGCGTTTACCTGTTTTAATACAAACCCAAAAAAAAACTCCATGCAAATCGGATGAAATTCAGCCGAGTTAGGCGCGTACAAACAGACTCATTGATGAAGGCGGTTGACGATGGTAACGGTGGCATATTCTTCCTGGATGCACCTGGTGGAACTGGCAAAACGTTTCCCCTGACCCGGCGAACTTCATTCCGCCTTAAATTGTCTAAATGTCCCTTTCGAAAGTCGAGCCTCTCTTAAGAAATAATTAAACAATTGGTATTAAATTGATTAAAATTACTTTTATTTAAACAGAAATGATTAGGTCACTGCAACGCTTTGTGATAAACAACGTTTTTGGTTTTTTTTGTCCGGATAGTTTGTTGCTTCGTCATCATTTGCTATGTGATCCACCGATTTGAACGAATGCAGTGGAGCTGCGATTTTATTTTGAATGATGAAATTCAAATCATCAACGTCCTTATTTTTCGCAGCTAATATCGCGCGTTCACTGAGCCAATCGTATTTCAAATAATTGTGACCGATGTTAGGGAATAGGGACCACTTGGCTGATGAGTTCTTCCTTCTATGATGTGAATTCACAATTCAGCGGGAACGAAATCAGGCCAGTTGCAGCATCAACGGTAATTCGACCATTTTCAATTGCCAATTGTTTTTTTTGCAAAATCATCGGCTGATAGATCGTTCTGCAACGCAACTCGCATGTTCGTCGTCTTTTGCAGCTTCTTTACGTATCGCCAGAAATACGATAATTTTAGGCAAGCGTTGATTTCATCTGCAGGCGTTGATCGCGGGATAACTGGTAAAATTTGACGGTAATCACCGGCTAGCAATATCATTGCTCCTCCAAGGAGTCTCGTATTGTTCTGTAGATCTTTCATTGTTCGATCAAGAGCCTCCAATGCTCTCTTGTGTGCATTGTGCATTCATCCCAGATGATAATTTTGAAAGTTTTCAACACTTGGGCCATAGCAGAATTCCTTGAAATATTGCATGTTGGTTCGTCATTCAACTGCAGATTCAGTGGCAATTTTAACGCTGAATGTGCTGTGCAACCAGCTTCCAACAACGTGGCCGCTATTCAAGAAGAGGCAATCGCAAGCGCTATTTCGGATCTTGACCGGATTGAAGTAAAAATCAACGAAAAGAGAAACGTTTTGTGAGAAAGTGTTGCGTCCCAATGATTGTCGTTGGCAAACAAATTGATCCGCTGACAGGCTTCTCTAAATGTGGCACACAGCACACCATCAACAGTCCGCAGGTTCTCGTACGAAGTTTGACCAGGCACATTGAGCAAAAGCAATCGCAGATAGAAGCAGTCGTCATTTTTTGGATGAACAGCATAGATACGACCGAGCGCATCAGTTTAATACACATCCGCATATCCGGCAACAGCTTGCTCTTGTTTTCGACGTTGAAATCTTTTGTACGGTGCATTCCAAATATAATAGCGAGGCATTTCCGAGTAGAGCAGCTCTGGCGAACGGGTCACTTGCACAGGCTTAGGAGAAACGCGTTTGTTTTTGCAAGTGAAAAAAAAAATTAAAATTAAAAAAAAAAAAAAAAAACCGACTCCGTTGTGTGTTTGTTGATAATATTTAGCCAAGTTATGCTTGTACAAAGAACAAAGTCATAATCTGTCGATATTTGTTCCGCAATTTTGTGTTTTGACGATTTTTAAAAAATACCGTTCAAAATTTAAAAAATTCGGCTCCGCTATTCGTTTACCTGGTTTAATACAAACCCAACAAAAAAATCCCCATGCAAATCGGATGATATTTAGTCGAGTTTGGCGCGTACAAACAGACACCAATTCATTTTTATGTATATAGATTATAATAAAATGACACTAAATAAACAAGTTAATTGGAATATTTGTCTTTATTAACATACAAAAAACTACAACACGAAATTAACACGTTAAAATATAAACACCGACTGTCAAATGTGCAGACTAAATTTCTAGGCTGCAAAGCTAATTCTCCTTCTTCTCTTTCATTTAAATTTATATTAAATGTATTTCTATTTCCTTATTATTTTATTAATACATTTTTTGGGTACTAAGAAAAGCCGAACGATATGTTTGTTAGAGTGATTAGATGTTTCGTTAAATTTTTGAGATGACATTAAACGTCGTAATGATTTCAAAAAATCTGATTGGTTTTCGTTTTGTTTCTTGGGGTGGACAAAGCCACCTGGAATCGAAAGGTTGGTACCGAACAGCATTTCTGCTACGCTTGATTTTAGGTCTTCTTTGTATACAACTCGATATCCTAAAAGAGCAGTCGGTTATGCGTCCACCAAATTGATGGAAGAGTGACACTTTGTGGCTGCTTTTAGAGTGCGATGCCATCGCTCGACCAGGCCGTTTTTAATGCCCAGCAATCTTGATAATTCCTTGAAGTTTTCACTTTTGCACTGTCATCCTTGGTCTGTCGTTATCCGTTCTGGGACACCGTACCGACAAATCCAATTGTTTTACAGCTGTTGTAACCCGAACGAATCAACGAGCTTTCCCTTTTTTATTCAGGAGAAGAGTGATGTAATTAAAAACAAAAGTTTATGTTTTGTATATTATATTTATTTATCTCTCAAGGCCTGCTGTCGCAATGCATTTAAGGCTACGAACTATCGAGATGTAAATGTAAAGTTATTATCTGACATTACCCTTTCCAACCACTCCTTTTATATCATTTTGGGTATCGATCAGTTCCCATTATTGACCAATCACTTGCATGCAGTATTCCCTTAGGCAGTATCAACCTCAATAATCCCATAATACTGCTTCGTTATCACTTATTGATTCGATAGCGTTTTCTTACACTCAGCATTGCATAATTTCTATATGAATATTCAATGTTGACATATTAATAGCGCAACGCCACCAGTACCGTCACTTCCCTGTATATCAGCATTGATCGATATAGAATTAAATAATTGTTTCCATATGTTGCGCCATTCACTTATAATACAGTATAAGCAGAATATTCTACTCAACTGTATTAAGGTTTGTCATTGCCTCCTACGTCACATTGCGAATGGATTAGGACTCTTTAAGGGAATCCCCATTGGACTGCGACGGCGAATGCCTATATTGAAATTTGATGCTTTGCTTTGGTCAAGCCGACGGGCAGGCGCATGCAAATAAAGTTGAATACTTTATTATGCTGATGGATGCACTTGTGTCTACTTATGAATTTGTGTGAAGTAAAATGCAGAGTGAATTTATGGTCTTGGGAATTGTACGTCAGAAAGTGCTTGTAATGATCCTGCATGCGATTGATATGAGACGATTGATAATAGGGTGAATGCAGTGAAATACTACGTCCCCCCCCCCTTGAAAGAAGAAAATTATTATCTTGAACAGATTAATTTTCTACGGCTATGGAGTGGGTGTAAAGGAGCATGTTAATTAGTTTACATATACATTTTTTCTCTTATACAAAATTTTTCTTTTTACAAATAAATATTCAGTTTTATTTTTTTTTCTTACATACATATTTCTATTGTTTTGAAAAATTTTAAATATTAATAAAAATAGTTATTATTTGAATACGTGTTATCTTTCAAGCACAGTTATATTATATATTTATACATAAACATTTGTTTTCATAATTTTTTTCTTTTTTTTATACATATCTTTTATTTTCGTAAGACTGGTTGGAGTTTCAATTTCAATTTTGGTGTCTACAGGGTTCTTAAATGAGCATATTAACATTAGCTTTGTTTGTTGAGCCCTGAAGTAACCCTGGGGTCGCCACAGCGCTTTTTTTGAATTACCTCAACTCGCCCTCAATACAAAATTCTCTATTTTTTGAAACCTGGGGTCGCCCTGAAGTCACCCTGAAGTCGATCTTGATATTTAGCTGGGGCGAGTTGAGGTAACGAATCAGCTGTTGAAGTGACTTTTGCTGTCAAGCATTTCTTGTGTATTTTTTTTCGATAAAACTAAATGAAATGCAAGTGAATGCATTTATTTTGATGAAATTAAATACAAATCGAACAAATAAAGCAAAATGGAAACTTTTGATTTTGGGCGTTGTGAAAAATATACAATCAACAGCCGTCATGCGTTTTTTGAGAACCGAAAAACCCAGGTTTCTTGACAACTCTTGGAGTTGTCAAGAAAACCCAGGGCGACCCTGGATAAAGTTCAACAAACAAAGCTATTGTTATGACTATAATATAAACAAGGGTGTAATGATGAATATTGTGTTCATCGAGTTATTCTAATGGCTGTGATTCTTCAGATTTCAACTCGCTTATACTTTGAGAAACAGTTTTTAACTCGTTTTAGCTTGACAATCTTACAACCGCTGTCTCTTTGGTGTCATAAAGGAAATTATTTGAGGAGTTATTCATGAGATTTGAAATCTTTACAGTCGGAATATAAAAATTATTAATAGTTGATGTTTTCTCATCTTATTTTGCACGCAACAGCAAAATAAGATCTTTCGTTTTTAGATAACATTTCCCTGATAGCTCTATAATCGCGGATTCTTGAAAAGTGTATGTTGTTACATTATTTTCGCAGATTTCATTTACAACGTAAGTTTCTAGTGTTGAAAACAATCATCTGCTTAGTTTTTGCATCTGTATCCACACAGTGGTTAGATTTGCTTGTTTTATCTCACATGATTTGTCTTGTATCGGATTACCGACTAGAAGCTGGACTTCACATTGGGTGTGTTTCTTTATTCATTCCGTATATTCGGAATATATGGAACGCCCTTTTTGGGTTTCTTTATTCAATGGAATATTCCGGATAAACTATATCCTTGTTTCTTTATTCAATCTGGAATATTTGGAACGCATTCTTTTCATTCCAAGTGAAGTGGTGGTTTAAATGGAATATTCTCTAGTTTGACTGATGCAGTTCACTGTCAGCTATTGTTTATTCTTTTTATTCAAGTTCGGTTTCTTTATTTATTCTATTCTGGATATTCTGGATAGATATTTGATCTTTTCTGTCTTTTCTATTCCTTATCCGGAAAAAATAAAGAAACACGCTCATTGTGAGCTAGTTCTATCTGTGTCAAACAAAGAGTGTGTTATTGGGCAAAGATATTTTGTGTTTTGAGTCTTACAACTTGTAAGGTCTTGCGTGTTTAAAGGAGAATATAGTTCCCTTTTGTAATCTATTACTTTGTTGTCGTCTTTCGGTTGAATGAATATGAAGTTAATGTTTGTATCGTATGAGAAAAGGGATAAAATTGTATAATTGAAAATTGTCTATCAGTGAAGAGGAATTTTTAGTTCGTAAATTATTTTTTGTTCGTTGCTTGCGACTTTAGTTTTACAAATTTAATTAAAATTTAATTGCGACTTTAGTTTTACAAATTTGATAAATTGAGAGGATGTTTTCTTCGTTTTCCAAAAGAGGTAGCATTAAACCATTCGGAAGTGTTTGTCTTATAGTAATGAAAGCGGTTTTAAGTTGTTCAGGAGAAACAATGGCTGGGTGAGGTTCGCCATGTTTTACATCTGTAACCAAGTCAAGGATATCGTCGATAGTGTTTTGGTATCTGACAATTATAAGGGTAACTAATGAAGTTAAGGACTCTATTTCTGAAAATGTGTATTGTTTATTGGTTAGATTTGTGATATTTATCATAAACTCTGGCATTTTCGATTTTTGAATTAATTGCTTCCATTTCGTCACCCCAGTATTGGAGCGCCACATTTGTATTTTTGTCAGGCAGATCAATACTGACCATTTATATGCAAAAGTGCATATAGCTCATTTCTAACACTGATATCTTTGGCAGTAATAGAGATAGGTTAGATTTTATTACACCAAATGAAAAATTTCCTCTTTATCTTATAAATCATTCCTAACTCAAAAATGACAAAAATGCATATGTATGGCACTCCAATACTGGGGTGACGATTTGGTTTTCAATAGCTTCTAGGGATTGGGTGAAAATATTTTTCGTAGCCTCTAAGACCAACGCTCGATTCCTTATAAGGGTGAGCAAGTGGTTTTCATTAGTTTTTATTTTTTCCATCTGTCTATTGTAGTATTTGGCATCCCTAAAGTACCAAATAAGGTTTTACTTATCGTTCCTATTACATTGACTAAAGCTCTTTTTTCCGCTTACTTACTCCCAGGATACTGTATTTATTCTGGAGATCCGTCACAAATTATGCCAAAGTTTGGGTTTCCTTGTAGTAGTTTGCATAGATTGTTGATCTCTACTACGTAATTAGCAGTTTATGTTTTGAGGCTATTACAAGTTGAGCGAAATCGTAGTATACTATTAACTTCCATTCTTGGGTGTAAAGTTCGGTTGTTGCTATTTCCTCGAAGTAGATATATCCCAGCCTTTTCATTTATTGGTGTTATTGAAATGTAGCCGTAAGCCGTGCGCAAAAGTCCAAAGAGTAAGGTTGTGGTTTTCATGTTCTGTTTCAATAAAGCGAAGTGAATTCTACTTAAAAATTTTTGTTTCGATAAGTTCGGCTTCAAAAAAAATGTATAGAAAGTAATAAAAAGAATTCCGTGAAGGATTAAAGTCGTCGTTTTGCACAATTTAGTCATCAAACAGTTTTAAATTGTTATTATGTATTACTTGCGTCTTTCTTTCTATTTTTATTATGGTATTTTCTGTAGAGTATTTTAACTACTTCATAAGGACCTACCCATAAAGAGGCTAATTTATTTTGTCTGGCATTATTTTTTTAAAAGGACTTTGTCGACAACGTTAAACTTTTTTTATGCTTTTTTTTTATTTTCAGTAACGTACACATTTCTTTGAACACCGTACTAAGGAAGTTTGCACCTTGATTAGTTAATAGCGAAGACGGAATGCCGTGTTGACAAACGATTTTCTCAGCGAAGACTCTTGCTACCGGTGAAGCTTCTGCATTGGGAAGAGCATATGCCTCTGAGAATTTCGTAAGATCGTCTTGGAAGGTTAATAAGAATTTTTTATCATTATGGCTTATGGGCAGGGGGCCGACTATATCTAAAGCAATCTTTTCGAATGGTCTTGAGCTAGTCGTTGTGATCTTCATATGTAAGGGAGGATTTTTCTTACTTTTATTGATTTGACATGATGCACATTTGCGAATATAGTTAGTAATATCCTGTTTCATGGTAAGCCAGTGCTATTTATATCTGATTCTCTTTAGAGTTCGTGATATACCTTGATGACCTCCGAAGGGTGAATTATGATATTCGAAAATTGCTTTCTGTATGGTTTTTGGATCACTTAAAATAGCTCTTTAATAGGTAAATAAGAAGATTTCTAAGTCTGCTTTCTCGAAGACCTTTTCTATTAATTTTTTGAGGTTAATTCTGGTATTGCTATCCAAATTTGGTAACGAATAACCCATTAACTTACACCTTTTGTTTTTTATTATATTTTGAATATCTTTTTGGCATTTGTCTGCTACTGATTCATCTTGGGAACTTCTAAAGCAAGGCTGCCCAACCTTTTTATCTCTTGAGCCAAATTAACGACAACAAAATCACTGGCGGGCCAGTAGCTTATTTTGTGCAAAAAAATTTAATTAATTTATTAAAATAATAAAATAAATAGCATCTCTGATAGAAAAAGAAACACAAATGCACATATGTATGTATTTATTTAATAAAAACGTAACAAAAGAATTAATAATTAAAGTAATCAATGCGATTTCTGACATTGTTTTTGTTTTATTAATTTATCTATGTTAGGTACCATATCAGATGCTGACAGTAACAATAAATCAGATGTATGTTGCTGGTTAAGAGATGTGCGGTACTTATTTTTTATAAAATTTAGATTTGAAAAAACCTTTTCACAAACATACGTCGATCCAAAACTGCATAAAAATTGAAAGGCCAGATCAGTTATTACAGGAAAATCTTCTTTTGGCACCATTTTCCAGAAATCTCTAAATTCTTCTGAAGAAGCTTGTGATTTTGAAGCAATTTTTTCTGTAAAATTGTCTTTAAGTGCAGAGTGATTTTGTAGGTCAGTAAGTTCCAACTGAATGTTAGCAGGATAACTGATTATTTCAGTCAAATTGATTGTGAAGGGATTACAGAATATTTTTAAATCTTGCTCTTTACTTTGAAAATCCTGGAATCTGGTGTCAAATGAATGTTGTAAGCCTCTTATTTTACCTTCATACTTAGTGTAGTTTAAGGTTATAATATTGAGCTTCTCTTTCAAATCTTTAAGGTTAGGGAAAAGATCAATATTTTTGGAGCCTAAGTTAATCAAAAAAATCTTCAATTTAGCCTTGAAACCATTTATCAATGTAAACATTGCCGGAAGTGAACAATCTTTGCCTTGTAATTTAAGATTTAAAATATTGAGGTAATTGGTAATGTCAACAAAAAACGCAAGATCACTCAACCAGGACTTATTCTTAAGCAAATCGGTTTCCAGAGGTAAAGCTCCTTTTTCTTCCAAAAATTCCAACAGTTGCTCTCTCAAGTTGAAGAAATGTTTCAACATGTTGCCTCTTGAAAGCCATCGCACAGCGCAGTACAGTTGTAGATCTCCAAATTCATTGATTTCTTCTTCAAATAAAACTCGGAATTGACGTCTGTGAAGAGCTTTTGAACGTATATAATTTATGCAGCGTACTACCGGCTCCATTATATCATCAAACTTCATGTCCTTTCCACACAACGCCTCCTGATGAATTATGCAATGATATGAAAATATTTTTCGTTGCAAATAATTTTGTAGCAAAGCTACGCAACCATTATTTTTCCCGGTCATGGCAGGTGCACCATCAGTACAAATAGATATTAATTTGTCCCAAGAAAAACCCTTTTTTTCAATGCATTCCTTAATTTTCGCAAAAATATCTTTTCCTTGGGTTGTAGTTTCCAGCTGACACAGTTCTAGCAAATCTTGAAGTATATTCCAATGTTCATCAATACATCGCACAAAAACAGATAATTGAGCTCTGCTCGTTATATCGCAAGTTTCATCAATTGCCAACGAAAAATATTTGCATTTTTTTACGACCTCCTGTATCTGACTGCTGATATAAACTGACATCTCCTCCACCCGTCTCGTAACAGTGTTTCGTGAAAGTGAAAGACAGTCGACTTTAGCTTTGACATTTTGGCTATCACAATTTTGCGCAAATATATTTAAAGCTTCTTTTACAGTTTCTCCGTCAGAAAAGGGCTTCTTTTTTTTCGCTAAAAGCAAAGAAATCTCGTAAGATGTTTTAACCATGGATTCAAGCTCGACGTGCTTTTCAACGAAAATATTCTGTTGGTTGAAAAGTTCCTGTTTCTTTTTCTTTAAAAAAACTTCTCTGATGGCACTACCAACAGGGTACTCTTTTGCGAAATTATTGTGATTCTGTTGATAATGCCTTTCTAGGTTATATTTTTTTTGCAACAGATAACGTGGTTAGACAAAGTAAACAAATGGGCTTGTGAGCCCTGCTCTCTGTAAAACAATATTTTTTTTCCCATTCAATTTGAAAAACACGATAGGGTTCTGTCGAATTTGACGTTTTTTGTTTGATGTGAGCCATACTGTATTAAAAAAATATCATTAACTTTACTTAACATCAAGTTTGATATGGGGAAAATATAAATAAATTAATAATGATTTATGTACACACCTTTGAATGTAAAAGTAAACACTTTTAACTTTAAGACAATTGACGAATCTTTGTACGTACCTACCTACGGTTTTATTTTTTAGGAAGGTGTTTAAAAAAACTGCAGTATTTGTAATTAAAAATTAAAATCATTCGCGACAACGCTCACGCTCAATAACTAAACTGACAGCTACAATCTGCGCACATCATATAAAATATTTCTTGGTAGTTAGTAGCAGAGACGAAATCATTCGTACGTTCACCCGCCCCAAAACCCATTTCCTGTTTTTTTTATTATTATTATTATTATTATTATTATTATTTCTGAATAAATGTGACAACCTAACACACAAAACAGCAACAACAATCCTTTGAGTGCTGAGAGTGTATACAAATTTTTACTTACCTACACTTTTTCAGCACCCAAGAGATATCTGTCAAATCAGATTCAAAATTCAAAATTCAAATTTCAAACTAATAAGTTTTTCACATGTATTATACAACAAGTAAGAGAAGATTTTTGTTTGTGTTTTTTGTGTTCATTGTTGTGTCTTGTGTAGCTCATTTAGAATTAAAGAAAAATGATACGGTTGAGACAAGCACATTGGTCGTGTGTTTTGAACGAATAATTAATTTCCTATTTTTTTTTTTTTTCATATCATAGGCGGGCCATTTACAATTTGTTCGCGGGCCACATTTTGGCCCGCGGGCCTGGGGTTGGGCAGCGCTGTTCTAAAGGGTATTGGTAATGTGATAACATGACAAGACTTGGTTTCAAGATATTTACCTATGTCTGGCTTTACAAAGTTTGGTATTATTTGCTTTAGCATGTTTTCGTCTGGTGACTACTAAAGGCAATATTATGACTTTGAACAGAATTTTTTTCTTTTGGTAGATTTCACCCTCTTTTTCTTTCAAAGAAAAACTAGTAATTTTTTGTATTTCGTCTTGAGTCGGTTGGATTGACTGCATTGATTCAATAATTTTTTCTAGAAAAGTTATAAATAAAACGCCTATAATAGCCTACAAAACCGAGGAATGATTTGATTCCCTTTTGGTTCTTTGATGTAGGATAAGTTTTGACTACTTGAATTTTTTCTGGATCGGGTTTAAGACCATATTTAGAAATAATGTGTCCTAAGGAAATTAATTCCTTTTTAACGAAATTACATTTGTCAGGTTGCAATTTGAGGTTATGCTGCCGTAGTCGGTCGAAAATGTTTTCTAGTCTTGCATTTTGATCTTTTAGATCGTATGCATATACAACAATATTATCGACCTAAACAAAACAATGTTAGCCTTGTAATCCCATAAGTACGTTATTCATCGTTCTCTGAAAAGTAGCGGGTGCATTTTTCAGACCAAATGGCATACGATTGTATTCGTAGTGTCCATAGCGCGTACTGAATGCAGTTTTTCGCTTGTCCTCCTCGCTAACCAGAATTTGATGAAAGCCTTTAGCGAGATAAAGAGTGCTAAAATACTTTGCTCTGCCTAGTTGGTCCAAAATATTGGAGATATTTCGTATAGGATATGCATCTCCGACTGTAAGTTCGTTTAGTTTTCGAAAATCCACCACAACTCTCCAACGTTTGACACCCTGACTGTCAGGTTTCTTAGGTACAATTAAAAGTGGCGAGTTCCAAGGGCTGGAACTTTTTCTGATTATGTCACCTTTTAACATTTCACTTACTTGTTTTTGAATCTCTTGTTTCTGGCTGTCTGGGAGTCTATACGGTCTAACGAATAGAGGAGGTTTGCTTGCATCCGTTTTTATTTCATGATTCATTATATCTGTATATGAAAGGTAGTCTCCTTCGAAATGAAAGAGATAATTATATTTTCTACATTATTTTATTATTGAGTTTTTTTTCTTCATCATTAAAGTGATCAAGTCTTATATAAGAAGCAGTTTTCTTTAATCTATTTTTTACGGGGTCTTTTTCTGAATTTAGACCTACAGCATTGAAATTTAAAATGTTATCCCATTCTTAGTCAATTTTGTTAATATCAATTTTTTTTCATTTTCCGATGCATTCAAAACCAAAATTTTGACCATATTTTGTTCTGGTCTTACAACAGTTTCGGCAAGATAAACATCTTTTTTATATATAATTGCATCTATATTATGTTCAAATGGAATTTTAATTATTTGTTCGCAACGGGGTTTCAGAGTTATGTAATTTGTTAAAGTTTTATAATTATTAACCCCAGTCTTACTGTTTGCCGAGTCTTCTTTATACGCGGTCTTATTAACTGCTGAGTCTTTTTCACCTGATACAGTCTTACTTTTTGCTGTATCTTTTGTTTTATTTATATGCTCAGTCTTATTATTTGCTGAGTCTTGTTTCTCTGATTCGTTTAGAACAATTTCCAAATATCTTCCATTATAGTTTAATTTACAATTATATTGGGCTAGGAAGTCGTTTCCTATGATGCCAACATATTTTAAATTGATATTTTCCGTTAATACGTGAAATGGGTGACTTATGGTTATGGGGTTAGTTTGGTTATCTGGTTCGAATTCGAATGTACATTTCATTTCTCCGAGTGAAATTATCGAGTCTCCTGCTATTTTGGTGATGGTACACTGTTCATCTTTAGTTTTACAAACGGGTTTTGGTTTATAGGAATATTTATTGCTATTCCTTGCAATTTGTGGAAAGAAACTCGGCGTGCGTTCAATTCGTGCAGAATGTTCGCTCGCGTAATGTATAGCCTGTTTTAGGTCCTTTTCTCCGTGTGTCTGAACTATGAGTTTGAGGTTTTGGTTTCTTAAACCATCCTCAAAAGCTTGTATTGCAGTTTTGTCATTTTCACTAACCAGATACGTTCTAACCGCAGTTTCACTTGTGCTTGCAAATGTGGCGGAATTTAGTGAAGTCAACAGGTTCGCTATGCGCTCACTGAATTCTGTAACGCTTTCACCAGCTTTCGGTTTAGCGTTTATGAGTTCAGTTTGTGCAACGGAACGCGATTTTTCTTCCTTATAGTGACTTTCTAATTCAGACACTAATTCATCCCATTTATTTATGGTTTTGAACTAGATTATTACATATGCGGGACCCTGGAGTCTCGTTTTGACTATATCCAGGAACATTTTCTTTTCTGGTTCGGTTTTTACAGAATCGAAACGAATTTTGCCACATGCGACAAACTTACTAAGTTCGGATGGATTGCCACTGAAGGCAGGGACGATGTTATAAAAATCAACTAAATTGATTTTATACTCCATCTCTTTAAACAAATCTTCTTGAAAAAAGGGTAGCTGTTTTGCAAATCTTAGGAATTCCTTAGACCGTCAAAAGAACGAAATCGTGAAGAATGTTAATTAAGTTGAATACTTTATTATGCTGAATTTGTGTGAAGTAAAATGCAAAGAGTGAATTTATGGTCTTGGGAATTGTACGTAAGAAAGGGCTGGTAATGATCCTGCATGGGATTGATATGAGACGATTGATAATAGGGTAAATGTAGTGGAATACTACACAGCGCTCTGCAAATCGTCTGCAGTTATATCTTCAAGTGGAACTACCTCTGGCCATCTCGAAAATCTATCGATCATTGTTAAACAACAACGAAATCCATTTGAAGATGGTAGCGGATCGAAAATGTCGATGTTCAAATGCTGAAAACGGTTATCTGTCTTGTTGTACGTACCTACTGGTGTCACATTGTGTCGAGAAATTTTGCTTCTTTGACACGCTAGGCAGGATTTGGACCACAATCTACATTTTTTCAATTTTCGTCGTTGCTCGAACTCCAGGATGCGCCAGGTTGTGAACGCTGTTAAACGGTGCTCGCTTAAGCTCATCTGTTATATTAGGACGAATGTTTTTTGTTGATGTGTCGCAATAGATGGTAATGTCGCCCGGGACTAGAAACTTCTTAAGCTGTAGCGAGGTTGTTTAATCATCTAGAAGACGTTTTAATTCTTCTTCAGATTGCTGTAGTTTTGTCAAAAGACTTTAATCGACTGTGTCGTATGCTGCAATGTCTTCCAAGCGTGTAAGATTATCTGCGGTAATATATTTGTTTCCGGGTAAGGAACGCACGTCCGTCGTAAATTGGCTTATGTGCTCCAATTCGCTTCGTTGTCTCGGTGACGCGTTTTTAGATCTCTGGGCAAAAGCATAAATGAGTGGCTTGTGATCTGTAAATAAAACAAAATTACGAGCTTCAAGCATGTGTTGAAAATATTTTACACCAGAGTATGCAGCCAAGAACTCGATCGTAGGTGCTATATTTGCGTTGTGATTGTGAGAGCTCACGTGAAAAAAATCCTAATGGACACCAAGATTTTCCTTCAAGTTGTTAGAGGACAGCTCCAATTGCGAAATCTGATGCGTCAACTATTAATGCGAGTTGAGCGGATGCCTTCTGATGACACAGTATGGCAGCTTCAGACAATGACTTCTTGCAATTTTCAAGTGCATTGGAGATGTCATCGGTCCATTCGATGGGTGTCCAGTCATTCTTTTTGTTGCCTTTAATCAATGCTGGGAGTGCCATTTGAGATTTGATATCGTTTGAAATGAAGCGACCGTAAAAATTTGCCATGGCGAGGAATCGACGAAGTGCGTTCACTTGCTTGGGACGAGAATATTTTTTTATTGTATTTACCTTGTCTGTCAATAGGCTTATTCCCTTCGCGCTGATCATGTGTTTCCTTTGGACTGTCAAAACTGGCATTTTTCGCCGTTTATGACGAGTTCGTGATGTTGAAGACGTTTGAACACCAAACGGAGGTGACATTTGTGAGAAGGTCATCGATATAAGCTCTGACAAACTGCATTTCTCGCAAGATGTCGCCAATGAATCTTTGGAATGCTTGTCCGGCGTTGCGAAGACCAAACGGCATTCATCAGAATTCGTACAACCCAAAAGGTGTAACGATGGCTGTCTTCTCGATGTCACACGGTTCAACCGGAATGTGCTGATATGCCCGCTGCAAATCTAACGTGGGGAATATCTTCTGTCCGTCTAGAAAATATGTGAAGTCTTGGACGTGCGGCACCGGGTATCTGTCTGGGATTATGATAACGTTCAGGGCCCGACAGTCGCCACATGGTCTCCATTCCCCGTTGGATTTCTCGACCATGTGCAGAGGACTTGCCTAAGGGCTTTTTGATGGACGACAAATGCCTTGCTGCACCAACTGCTTGATTTATGCTTTCGCAATTTGCGAAATCTTTGGACACAATGTTCCTGCGTTCGAATGAGTTAGTCGGCCTTTCGTTAAAATATGATGAGTCTTTTTCGATGCGTCGGAAATAGCACTTTGTATTGGTGGTGGTCGCGTTATTTTCTTGAAGTCGAAGAGAATAGAATGATATACATTATTAGACGAAATATTTGTTATATTTAGAGCTTTCTTGAGTTATGGTGCCTCTTACTTTAAGTACTGTCTTGTTATCGATTAAACATTTATTTTGTTTGTCCACCAAATTATCATAAAAACTTAAAAACTCGACACCAATTATAAGACGACTAACGACGGCGATGACAAATTTCCATTTGAAGTTTCTTCACAGACCTAGAGATAAATTAACAATTTTTTCCCCGTTTGTATTAATATTTGTGCCGTTCGCTGCATACAACAAACTTTGGCAACTGTTATGTCTTCTTTGAATGGTTGGTGGGATAACGGATACGTCGGCACCGGTGTCGATGAGGTATTTTGTTCGTGTGGTGGGATCGGTGATGAAGAGGTGGCAGTTTGGTGGGCTGTTGTCACTTTCCGCATCGATTGACAAGCCCGTTAGTTTTCCCGTT
Organism: Platycheirus albimanus; assembly: GCA_916050605.2. Lineage (NCBI taxonomy): Eukaryota > Metazoa > Arthropoda > Insecta > Diptera > Syrphidae > Platycheirus > Platycheirus albimanus. Next base: position 230,287,785 of record OU696696.1, on the reverse strand, counting down.
TTTGTAATGCTTTGTTGAAAGAACAAGGAGAACGGCACTTTCTCGCTTTCATACCATATTTGTTGTGAAATCAACAGTAATCTGAATTGTTTTTGGAACAGTCACGATGAAAATTTCCCCGCTGTCTCGATAAAGAACGGGATGGTCAATAATGATTACGGGTGACTGCTGACATGCTACACTTAAGCTCTTCGACTTGTTTGGTTAGTTGAGCAATTTTTGATTCGAGGAAAGGTTGTGTACTTACTGCGGTGACGTTTGAACTTCCACTCACCTCTAATATTTTGTCAACGAGAACTGCTAGCTCTGGAAGGTTTTAGTTGCTTACCATAATTATTCTTTGTTTGTGCTGAGGGAGCCTTTGCAACCACAATCATTTGGTGAGCTCGCCAGTCAAATGTTATTAGCTAGATCTTTTAGTTCCCTCAAACGTGCGCATGGCTTTTTGTCCCCAAGTTCAATTTCTTGGAACAATTTGCAAAGACGAATTTTGTTCGGGGTCTGCGTATTGAGTGACTAGCCTATTCTTGAGTGTCTCGTACAGGTTTCTCTTCGGTGGTTCGAGAATAATGTCGCTGTTTAATTTGTTTACGACAAACTGATTTAAAAGCATTAATTGCTTATTCATCAGCGGTTTTAGACATTTTATTTAAAATTGATTCTTCCCAAACAACGGGCTTGCGCAAATAATAAATATGTTGACACCAAAGAGCTCAAAATCAGACTAAACTTTATTAATTCCAAAGTCATTGGGCCCTATCGGGAATAAAATTCCTTGGGAAATATTTCCCATATTCGGAAAATCGGTATCGGGAACAATGTTCGAAAATCCGTGCGGAATTTAAGCGATCGTGAATGAATTTCCCATGGGAAATCATCTGTCGTTTTGCTTGATTGTTGTTTCCCATATATTTTTGTAGGGAGATGGATGAGAGATAAAATTAACACAAAAAATGTAAGTGCAATAACATTTTTGGTTATGTTTTTATTTTGATAATTATATTTATAAAACTTTCGTTTGTATTTTCGTATTTAAGGGCGAGCTCAGTAAACCCAAAACAATTAGTAGATTTATATTTGGTAATGCAGGCTATTTTGGTCAATTGATTTTAAATGCAAATAAAAAACTTTATTTCATCTTTTACCCAACGTTTCGTCGCTATTCACAACTTCTTCAGGGGTTTTTATTGATCTTAAATTTAACATTATGAAAAAAAATTTTTTTTGTTGTGTAATGATAAGTGTTACTCACTGTACATCTTATTGATAAATGCTACTCACTCTACATCTTAAAACATAACACATGCACACGAAGTACATAGGCATGCAAGATGTAAGAAACAAAAGAGAATCAGTTGTTTGTCCTCCGCCAATCTAGTCGCACCACTTTTAGTATGTTAAATAAAAACCTGAATTATTAAAATAAAACAAGCGTGTTCTTTTAATCATTACAGTGGCGACGAGCGATAAAAAAGAAGTATATAGACTAAATCAGTGGTGTTTTTATAAAAAAGAAAAATAGAAACTGATCAAAAATGTCAAAGTCAATTGTTGGTTCAGTAGAAAAATTTGATTTTAGTCAAAATGATTGGACAGTGTTCAAAATTCAATTGGAACAGTTTTTTATTGCAAACGATGTCGACGAGGAACTTAAAAAAAGAGCAATTTTAATAAACGCTTTATCGGAAGTTTCATATAAATTACTTATTAATCTGGTTCATCCCGTTAAAATCAATGTGGCAACCTATGATCAGTTAGTGAAAGCTTTGGACACGCATTTCAAACCAACGGTATCGGGATTTGCGGAACGGTTCAAATTTTACTCAGCGCATAAAGAATCTCACGAGAGCGTTAATCAGTGGGCAGCGCGGGTACGGGCACTTTCTGTGTGTTGCGAATTTAAAACGGAACTCGATACAGCTATCAGAGACAAATTTATCATGGGACTGGAGCAAGGTATGGCGAAAGATAAACTTTGTGTCGACTTTGACGTTCGAAAAAGCGGTGGAGGCAGCGAAAACGGTGGAATGTGTGAAACGGCAATACATGGTTGATGTTAAACAGGAGCCAGGCACATCAGAGGGAATTTATAGTATTGGACACACGAGTCGAAACAGCTACGGTAATCAAACAACGAGAACGAAGGCACAGCAGCAGAAGGGGCAGCAAAAACAAGGTGGTGGGTATGGTAGCAACAACAAATGTAAGATTTGTGGTTCATCAAATCACATAGATAATGCATGTCGTTTTAAAAATTATATATGCAATTTATGTAAAAAGCGCGGACATCTGAAAAAAGTTTGTCCTAACAAAAAAAATACAAATAATGGAAATGACTTCAAATATATAAATAATTTTGATTTAACATTGTATAATTTTTTTTCTAATTTTAAACAAAATGATCCAATTAAAATAAAGGTATCGATGAATGGTATTCCGGTAGTCATGGAGATTGATACGGGAGCGTCTATATCTGCGATTTCTTTGCAAACTTATCGTGATTTATTTTTGTGCCATAAGCTGGAAAAACAAGTTCCGTTTTTAATAATTATAATGGCACATTGATCAAACCAGTGGGCGTTTGTGTCATGAAAGTGTGCTACAAAGACAAATGTGAAACTATAGATGTTGTTGTTGTTGATAAAGGAGGACCACCTTTGCTCGGTAGAAATTTCTTGAACGCGTTTGATATAAAATTTTCAAATCTTCATTATGTTCGAAATTCAAATCAAAATGATATAAATGAAATTTTCAAAAAATTCAGTAGCCTTTTTGATGGTCAGTTAGGTAAATTTAACAAATGTACGGTATCGTTGACCTTGAAAGATGATTATCTGCCGAAGTTTTTTAAGCCACGACCAATTCCATTTTCGTTGAAAGAAAAAGTAAAAAATGAAATCGACAAACTGGTAAAATTAGGAGTACTAGAACCGGTGGATTATAGTGAGTGGGGAACACCCATAGTTCCAATCTTAAAAAAATCTGGTGATATTAGAATTTGCGGTGACTATAAAGTCACTGTCAACCCGCAATTAAAGGTTGTTAAGCATCCACTTCCTCGGGCTGAGGACATATTTTCGCAACTTCACGGGGGCGAGGAGTTTACGGTTTTAGATTTATCGACAGCTTATCAGCAGTTGGTTTTAGACGAGAAGTCTAAAAACATTACAACTATTTCGACAAGTCAAGGTCTTTATCGTTATACTAGAGTAGTATATGGGTTGTCATCAGCACCAGCGGAATTTCAGAAAGCTTTAGAGAAGTTGTTATTAGGAATAGAGGGGGTAGCCATTTTTCTTGATGACATCATTTTGACGGCTTCGAATAGGAGTTTGCACATTAAAAAGGTGCATCAAGTACTATCTATATTAAGAGATGCCGGGCTTAAATTAAATAAGGACAAGTGTCGATTTTTTGCTAAGTCTGTAACGTATTTGGGACATGTAATTGATAGGAATGGGCTGCGTCCGTCTTCAGATAAAGTGAAAGCCATTCAAGAAATTCAAAATCCGAACAACGTGAAGGAAGTACAGTCTTTCCTGGGAGTTGTTAATTTCTATAGAAAGTTTCTGCCAAACATAACAACCCTGTGTGCTCCACTTTATGAACTGCTTAAGAAAAATGTTCCATTTTATTGGAAAGATTCGCACTCTAAGGCAGTCGAAGAAATTAAAAAAGGTTTAATGTCGGATAGAACATTAGCTCATTTTGACCCGTCATTGTCGATTAAATTGACAGTGGACGCGAGTCCTGCAGGCCTGGGGGCGGTTCTGTCTCAGGTTTATCAAAATGGTTTGGAAAGACCAGTGGAATTCGCATCCAGAAAATTAACCAAAGCTGAGACCAAATACTCACAATTGGATAGAGAGGCTATTGCAATATTATTTGGTGTGAAAAAATTTCACCAATATTTATTTGCCAGACATTTCACATTAGTAACGGATAATAGACCTCTCATGCACATACTCGGCTCTAAAAAAGGCATTCCGGTAATGGCTGCCAACCGTCTCCAAAGAATAGCCTTGGTTTTAGCTGGATATACCTCTAGTATTGAATGTGTTAAGTCTGAGGTCAATGTAGCTGACTATTTTTCACGTTTTCCATCTTCACCAGTGTTGGATAGTTACGCGTAACTTTGAAATTTTAATTAGTTACACGTAACTAATGTAACTTCTGTAACTAATGTAACTAAATGTAACTAATTGTAACTAAATGTAACTAACTATAACTAATAGAATTTTTCAAATACAAAAACTCACATTTTATGTTAAATTGAAAATCAGAAGTTCCGTCCACAAACCCGATCGAATGACGATTGACTACACTGTTTTATTTCAAAGCTGGATGATTGAGATTGCCGTCGGGCCAGCTGTGGCCACGGCAACCTGGCAAGGAATGCATTTTTAAATTACTATATTTCTGCAAAACAAAATTTAAACATAATAAAACAAAATAGATCTCGTTGGATTTCCTTTGGGCGAGCCAAATCTGAAATTTGAGACCAAATCTGAGATCAAATCGGAATTTAATATACAAAAATAAATCACAATAAACAAAGAAATGTCCTGGAATCTCAAGAAAGAAGGGAAAACTTTAAATGTAAGTAAAAATCTATTGTATGCTCCAAGAATATAATATTTTATTAGATTTCCTTTTCATCAGGAACATAGTAATTTCAATATGTATGCCTTGGCAGGTTGCCGTTGACCTTGTTAATAAAAGAATTTTATCAATAGTCGATTGGGATTCAGGATGAAATGTGATTTTTTTTATTTTTTATTATTAAGTTAGAGTTAGTTTTATTTAGTTACAGTTAGTTACATTTAGTTACATTAATTACATTAGTTACGCCAAATATTGGGCGTAACTAATTCATATTAGTTACGCGTAACTAAACGAGTAACTTACTTCATGTAACTTAATTGCCAACACTGATCTTCACAGGGTGAAGTTGAAGGCGATCAAGTGGAATCGGACAACCTTTATATTAACTATGTGACGGAAATAGGTCGAATTCCCATGACAATTAAGGAGGTTGAAAAAGAAACGGAAAAAGACAGAGTATTGGTAAAAATTCAAAACTTTTTAGGGAATGGTTGGCAACATGACAAAATTGATGAGCAGATGCGCCCATATTATTTGAGACGAAATGAGCTTAGTATAGAGGCAGGATGCTTGTTTTGGGGATATCGAATAGTAATTCCAGCGGTGTTGCAACCAATTGTTCTTAACGAATAACACACAACGCACATGGGGATTGCAAAAATGAAGACTATGGCTAGGGAGTATTGCTGGTGGCCAAAGCTGGATTCGGATATTGAGAAAATTGTAAAATCATGTGAACCCTGCTTAGCAACAAGAAGTAAGCCTGCCGTGTGAAACTTCATGGTTGCTTTATTTTAAGAGAATTTAAGTATTAATTGCCACCAGGGGCTTTATACCTGCTGATCCACCAGAGCAATAGCCTGCCGTGTGCAACTTTCATGGTTGCTCTATTTTAAGAGAATTTAAGTATTAATTGCCACCAGGGGCTTTATACCTGCTGATCCACCAGAGCAATAGCCTGCCGTGTGCAACTTTCATGGTTGCTTTATTTTAAGAGAATTTAAGTATTAATTACCACCAGGGGCCTTTATACCTGCTGATCCACCAGAGCAATAGCCTGCCGTGTGCAACTTTTATGGTTGCTTTATTATAAGAGATTTTAAGTATTAATTGCCACCAGGGGCCGTTATACCTGCTGATCCACCAGAGCGAAAGCCTGCAGTTTTTGCAAACCCGAGGTTTGCGTTTCTAGCCATAAGGTTTCTTTGAACTAATCCATTGTCCACAGGGATTAAAAACTAGAGACGAACTCGGAATCCTACTCGGAGTCCCGCAGAAAACGACAGTAGAAGCCCAGGAGGAAACCAGCGAATTTCATCCACGCCACAGGCGGTCTTAACGATTGGATAGCAATACATACTATAGAATATAACCATGTGTGAAATGAACTAAATTTGAAAACCATTATATACTTTTAATAATAAGGATTGTGTTAAATAAAATTATTTGTGAATTTTACAAAAAGGAATCTTAATCAAAGTTTAGTGTTTTTCTTTGAGAACGGACCTGGACAATCCGGCGAGTAAAACCCCGGCTGGAAAACAAAAAGCACCCATCACAATTTGCCAAATTAATTTTATTTAACACAATCCTTATTATTAAAAGTATATAATGGTTTTCAAATTTAGTTCATTTCACACATGGTTATATTCTATAGTATGTATTGCTATCCAATCGTTAAGACTGCCTGTGGCGTGGATGAAATTCGCTGGTTTCCTCCTGGGCTTCTACTGTCGTTTTCTGCGGGACTCCGAGTAGGATTCCCAGTTCGTCTCTAGTTTTCAATTCCTGTGGACAATGGATTAGTTCAAAGAAACCTTATGGCTCGAAACGCAAACCTCGGGTTTGCAAAAACTGCAGGCTTTTGCTCTGGTGGATCAGCAGGTATAACGGCCCCTGGTGGCAATTAATACTTAAATTCTCTTATAATAAAGCAACCATAAAAGTTGCACACGGCAGGCTATTGCTCTGGTGGATCAGCAGGTATAAAGCCCCTGGTGGCAATTAATACTTAAATTCTCTTAAAATAAAGCAACCATGAAAGTTACACACGGCAGGCTATTGCTCTGGTGGATCAGCAGGTATAAAGCCCCTGGTGGCAATTAATACTTAAATTCTCTTAAAATAAAGCAACCATGAAAGTTGCACACGGCAGGCTATTGCTCTGGTGGATCAGCAGGTATAAAGCCCCTGGTGGCAATTAATACTTAAATCCTCTTACAATAAAGCAACCATGAAGGTTGCACACGGCAGGCTATTGCTCTGGTGGATCAGCAGGTATTAGCCCCTGGTGGCAACTAATACTTAATAATAATAGAATAATAACCTTAAAATCCACTAAGACCCCTTACCACTGGTGGGGGGAAGTCAAAGCGGCGAAACCTTAAATAAGAAATAAATTCTAAATATATGATGAATTTCTCCATGCCTTTCGGTGTCTTTTCCTGGCCTTCTTGTTGCGTTTGGCGACAGAAACATCATGTGAGTTATAAACGTTGGTGGCAAATTTACTCACGCTCATGATGATCGCCCCCTTTACTTTGCTGTTGATGTTGTTGCTTTTCCTTGGCATTGGCATGCCCATTGCCTATGTCATGTGACTAAGCTATGGCTTAGCTTGTGATGCTGTTTGTCTTGGGAACAGAACCATGTTGTTGTTGTTGTTGTTTCAGATAATAAACATACCTTATGTGTTATGTTTATACAGCGTATATAAAAAAAAGAAAGATTTGTAACGCCTCGTTACATTCCCCTCCTTCGTCGGAGACGAGAATTTTCTCGTCTAAAAAAAAGCCACGGTATTTTTTTTTTTTTTTTTTTTTGCATAATACTGGTATAGGCCATGTCCTGGTACCGTAAACGCTGTTGCCGGTCGGGAAGCGGGATCTAGCGGTATCTGCCAGAACCTTTGTTTGAACGGCAGGTCATGCTTCAAACGGATTTGGTGAACTCCTGCATTCGTAGTGTTAGGTGAATTTTCGGTTTTCGGTAGTTCTTCTTCCAACGATCTACGCAGCCGTTCTGGTTGTCGTTCTTTGCGTAGGTCACCCCCTATTCTGTAGAGCTGGTCACCCCTTTTAGGTTGGCTGCAACTCTCCTTCGGAAGTTCCTTACCAAACAGCGTCACAGAGAACCAAATTGTAATGGGTGCTTTTTGTTTTCCAGCCGGGGTTTTACTCGCCGGATTATCCAGGTCCGTTCTCAAAGAAAAACACTAAACTTTGATTAAGATTCCTTTTTGTAAAATTCACAAATAATTTTATTTAACACAATCCTTATTATTAAAAGTATATAATGGTTCTCAAATTTAGTTCATTTCACACATGGTTATATTCTATAGTATGTATTGCTATCCAATCGTTAAGACTGCCTGTGGCGTGGATGAAATTCGCTGGTTTCCTCCTGGGCTTCTACTGTCGTTTTCTGCGGGACTCCGAGTAGGATTCCGAGTTCGTCTCTAGTTTTCAATTCCTGTGGACAATGGATTAGTTCAAAGAAACCTTATGGCTAGAAACGCAAACCTCGGGTTTGCAAAAACTGCAGGCTTTTGCTCTGGTGGATCAGCAGGTATAACGGCCCCTGGTGGCAATTAATACTTAAATTCTCTTATAATAAAGCAACCATAAAAGTTGCACACGGCAGGCTATTGCTCTGGTGGATCAGCAGGTATAAGGCCCCTGGTGGCAATTAATACTTAAATTCTCTTAAAATAAAGCAACCATGAAAGTTGCACACGGCAGGCTATTGCTCTAGTGGATCAGCAGGTATAAAGCCCCTGGTGGCAATTAATACTTAAATTCTCTTAAAATAAAGCAACCATGAAAGTTGCACACGGCAGGCTATTGCTCTGGTGGATCAGCAGGTATAAAGCCCCTGGTGGCAATTAATACTTAAATCCTCTTACAATAAAGCAACCATGAAGGTTGCACACGGCAGGCTATTGCTCTGGTGGATCAGCAGGTATTAGCCCCTGGTGGCAATTAATACTTAATAATAATAGAATAATAACCTTAAAATCCACTAAATCCACTGCTCTCAGACAACTCGAAGTCACCCGTTATTACGACCGAAAACACTAAGCCAGAGACTTTAGTGAAGGGATTGAAATTCCCCTTATACGTACCGACCACCGCACCAGCCATCGATCACTCACTTCCGCCGGAGGGATCATTCCTTTTGCAAGTCCCAGAATGGCGAAATCCCGCTCAAATATTATCTGTGCCAAGACAACAAGCACCAAATACCGCCCCACAAAATAGTCATTTCGTCCCCAGACCGTCACATCTGTTCCATACGCAAGGTCCGAGGGAGGATCCCGCATTGCCAGAGGCACAGTATCAATCGCCCCATTTTAATTGGCTTACGCTATGTCCCGAAGCCGAAACGATGAACACAGTAAGGAAATGGGGGCTGTGTTTCGACTCCACGGGCAATCCTCTGGAGTTTATGGAACGACTGGAAGAACTGACAAGTTGCTACCGGATACAAGCAGCCGAGATGCTTAGAACACTTCCGGAAATCCTAAGAGGCACAGCTTTGGAATGGTATAGGATCAATCGAGAAAATTGGCACACGTGCGGAGAGGACGGGCGACTAACTAAGGACTGCTTTTGTCACCCGAATTGGGCAACTTTACTCCGTGACCAGATCAAAGACCAGATTAGCCAAGCCCACACAGTTTTAACCAGAGAAAGTGCAGTGCCTAAGCCATCGCTCTCCAATGAGCGAATTGCTGAAGCAGTTAAGAAAGAAGAAGAAAACAGTAAAGAACCTCAGAGTATAATAGATCCCAGCGAAATTGACGTACAAGATCCGGACCAAAAGCTACTACAGCAGGTGGATACCGCGGCCCGCGACGACCCTCGCTATTTCGTCTCTGTTACGATATGTGGTCGAGACTTCCAAGCCCTGCTCGACACCGGAGCTACGAAATCGTTTATCAATTTTGAATGTCGTCAGCTGCTGAGGAGATGTAAGGTGCCGGTGCGTTATCAAAGACGCCATATATCTAGCTAATGGCACCCCGGTAATAAGCCGTGAGCACTTCACAGCCAGCATGTTTTTCGGAGACCAGGGCATACAAGGCGAATTGACGTACCTAAGGCATTTATCCGAGTAGTCATCGATTGGATATCCTAGTAAGTGCAGGGTTCTCTATGACGCTGTTTGGTAAGGAACTTCCGAAGGGGAGTTGCAGCCAACCTAAAAGGGGTGACCAGCTCTACAGAATAGGGGGTGACCTACGCAAAGAACGACAACCAGAACGGCTGCGTAGATCGTTGGAAGAAGAACTACCGAAAACCGAAAATTCACCTAACACTACGAATGCAGGAGTTCACCAAATCCGTTTGAAGCATGACCTGCCGTTCAAACAAAGGTTCTGGCAGATACCGCTAGATCCCGCTTCCCGACCGGCAACAGCGTTTACGGTACCAGGACATGGCCTATACCAGTATTATGCAAAAAAAAAAAAAAAAAAAAATACCGTGGCTTTTTTTTAGACGAGAAAGTTCTCGTCTCCGACGAAGGAGGGGAATGTAACGAGGCGTTACAAATCTTTCTTTTTTTTATATACGCTGTATAAACATAACACATAAGGTATGTTTATTATCTGAAACAACAACAACAACAACATGGTTCTGTTCCCAAGACAAACAGCATCACAAGCTAAGCAATAGCTTAGTCACATGACATAGGCAATGGGCATGCCAATGCCAAAGAAAAGCAACAACATCAACAGCATATTAAGGGGGGCGATCATCATGAGCGTGAGTAAATATGCCACCAACGTTTATAACTCACATGATGTTTCTGTCGCCAAACGCAATAAGAAGGCCAGGAAAAGACACCGAAATGCATGGAGAAATTCATCATATATTTAGAATTTATTTCTTATTTAAGGTTTCGCCGCTTTGACTTCCCCCCACCAGTGGTAAGGGGTCTTAGTGGATTTTAAGGTTATTATTCTATTATTATTAAGTATTAATTGCCACCAGGGGCTAATACCTGCTGATCCACCAGAGCAATAGCCTGCCGTGTGCAACCTTCATGGTTGCTTTATTGTAAGAGGATTTAAGTATTAATTACCACCAGGGGCTTTATACCTGCGGATCCACCAGAGCAATAGCCTGTCGTGTGCAACTTTCATGGTTGCTTTATTTTAAGAGAATTTAAGTATTAATTGCCACCAGGGGCTGTATACCTGCTGATCCACCAGAGCAATAGCCTGCCATGTGCACCTTTCATGGTTGCTTTATTTTAAGAGAATTTAAGCATAAACTGCCACCAGGGGCTAATACCTGCTGATCCACCAGAGCAATAGCCTGCCGTGTGCAACTTCATGGTTGCTTTATTTTAAGAGAATTTAAGTATTAATTGCCACCAGGGGCTTTATACCTGCTGATCCACCAGAGCAATAGCCTGCCGTGTGCAACTTTCATGGTTGCTTTATTTTAAGAGAATTTAAGTATTAATTGCCACCAGGGGCTTTATACCTGCTGATCCACCAGAGCAATAGCCTGCCGTGTGCAACTTTTATGGTTGCTTTATTATAAGAGATTTTAAGTATTAATTGCCACCAGGGGCCGTTATACCTGCTGATCCACCAGAGCGAAAGCCTGCAGTTTTTGCAAACCCGAGGTTTGCGTTTCTAGCCATAAGGTTTCTTTGAACTAATCCATTGTCCACAGGGATTAAAAACTAGAGACGAACTCGGAATCCTACTCGGAGTCCCGCAGAAAACGACAGTAGAAGCCCAGGAGGAAACCAGCGAATTTCATCCACGCCACAGGCGGTCTTAACGATTGGATAGCAATACATACTATAGAATATAACCATGTGTGAAATGAACTAAATTTGAAAACCATTATATACTGTTAATAATAAGGATTGTGTTAAATAAAATTATTTGTGAATTTTACAAAAAGGAATCTTAATCAAAGTTTAGTGTTTTTCTTTGAGAACGGACCTGGATAATCAGGCGAGTAAAACCCCGGCTGGAAAACAAAAAGCACCCATCACAATTTGGCCAGATTAGCCAAGCCCACACAGTTTTAACCAGAGAAAGTGCAGTGCCCAAGCCATCGCTCTCCAATGAGCGAATTGCTGAAGCAGTTAAGAAAGAAGAAGAAAACAGTAAAGAACCTCAGAGTATAATAGATCCCAGCGAAATTGACGTACAAGATCCGGACCAAAAGCTACTACAGCAGGTGGATACCGCGGCCCGCGACGACCCTCGCTATTTCGTCTCTGTTACGATATGTGGTCGAGACTTCCAAGCCCTGCTCGACACCGGAGCTACGAAATCGTTTATCAATTTTGAATGTCGTCAGCTGCTGAAGAGATGTAAGGTGCCGGTGCGTTATCAAAGACACGCCATATATCTAGCTAATGGCACCCTGGTAATAAGCCGTGAGCACTTCACAGCCAGCATGTTTTTCGGAGACCAGGGCATACAAGGCGAATTGACGTACCTAAGGCATTTATCCGAGGAGGTAGTCATCGGTTTGGATATCCTAGTAAGTGCAGGGTTCTCTATGACGCTGTTTGGTAAGGAACTTCCGAAGGGGAGTTGCAGCCAACCTAAAAGGGGTGACCAGCTCTACAGAATAGGGGGTGACCTACGCAAAGAACGACAACCAGAACGGCTGCGTAGATCGTTGGAAGAAGAACTACCGAAAACCGAAAATTCACCTAACACTACGAATGCAGGAGTTCACCAAATCCGTTTGAAGCATGACCTGCCGTTCAAACAAAGGTTCTGGCAGATACCGCTAGATCCCGCTTCCCGACCGGCAACAGCGTTTACGGTACCAGGACATGGCCTATACCAGTATTATGCAAAAAAAAAAAAAAAAAAAAAAAAAAAAATACCGTGGCTTTTTTTTAGACGAGAAAGTTCTCGTCTCCGACGAAGGAGGGGAATGTAACGAGGCGTTACAAATCTTTCTTTTTTTTATATACGCTGTATAAACATAACGCATAAGGTATGTTTATTATCTGAAACAACAACAACAACAACATGGTTCTGTTCCCAAGACAAACAGCATCACAAGCTAAGCAATAGCTTAGTCACATGACATAGACAATGGGCATGCCAATGCCAAAGAAAAGCAACAACATCAACAGCATAGTAAAGGGGGCGATCATCATGAGCGTGAGTAAATTTGCCACCAACGTTTATAACTCACATGATGTTTCTGTCGCCAAACGCAATAAGAAGGCCAGGAAAAGACACCGAAATGCATGGAGAAATTCATCATATATTTAGAATTTATTTCTTATTTAAGGTTTCGCCGCTTTGACTTCCCCCCACCAGTGGTAAGGGGTCTAAGTGGATTTTAAGGTTATTATTCTATTATTATTAAGTATTAATTGCCACCAGGGGCTAATACCTGCTGATCCACCAGAGCAATAGCCTGCCGTGTGCAACCTTCATGGTTGCTTTATTGTAAGAGGATTTAAGTATTAATTGCCACCAGGGGCTTTATACCTGCTGATCCACCAGAGCAATAGCCTGCCGTGTGCAACTTTCATAGTTGCTTTATTTTAAGAGAATTTAAGTATTAATTTCCACCAGGGGCTTTATACCTGCTGATCCACCAGAGCAATAGCCTGCCGTGTGCAACTTTCATGGTTGCTTTATTTTAAGAGAATTTAAGTATTAATTGCCACCAGGGGCTTTATACCTGCTGATCCACCAGAGCAATAGCCTGCCGTGTGCAACTTTTATGGTTGCTTTATTATAAGAGAATTTAAGTATTAATTGCCACCAGGGGCCGTTATACCTGCTGATCCACCAGAGCAAAAGCCTGCAGTTTTTGCAAACCCGAGGTTTGCGTTTCTAGCCATAAGGTTTCTTTGAACTTATCCATTGTCCACAGGAATTGAAAACTAGAGACGAACTCGGAATCCTACTCGGAGTCCCGCAGAAAACGACAGTAGAAGCCCAGGAGGAAACCAGCGAATTTCATCCACGCCACAGGCAGTCTTAACGATTGGATAGCAATACATACTATAGAATATAACCATGTGTGAAATGAACTAAATTTGAAAACCATTATATACTTTTAATAATAAGGATTGTGTTAAATAAAATTATTTGTGAATTTTACAAAAAGGAATCTTAATCAAAGTTTAGTGTTTTTCTTTGAGAACGGACCTGGACAATCCGGCGAGTAAAACCCCGGCTGGAAAACAAAAAGCACCCATCACAATTTGAAATTCATCATATATTTAGAATTTATTTCTTATTTAAGGTTTCGCCGCTTTGACTTCCCCCCACCAGTGGTAAGGGGTCTTAGTGGATTTTAAGGTTATTATTCTATTATTATTGCCACCAGGGGCTTTATACCTGCTGATCCACCAGAGCAATAGCCTGCCGTGTGCAACTTTCATGGTTGCTTTATTTTAAGAGAATTTAAGTATTAATTGCCACCAGGGGCTTTATACCTGCTGATCCACCAGAGCAATAGCCTGCCGTGTGCAACTTTCATGGTTGCTTTATTTTAAGAGAATTTAAGTATTAATTGCCACCAGGGGCTGTATACCTGCTGATCCACCAGAGCAATAGCCTGCCGTGTGCAACTTTCATGGTTGCTTTATTTTAAGAGAATTTAAGCTTAAACTGCCACCAGGGGCTAATACCTGCTGATCCACCAGAGCAATAGCCTGCCGTGTGCAACTTCATGGTTGCTTTATTTTAAGAGAATTTAAGTATACTAAACGAGTACCTTTAAAAAAAACTTTAAATGTAAGTAAAAATCTATTGTATGCTCCAAGAATATAATATTTTATTAGATTTCCTTTTCATCAGGAACATAGTAATTTCAATATGTATGCCTTGGCAGGTTGCCGTTGACCTTGTTAATAAAAGAATTTTATCAATAGTCGATTGGGATTCAGGATGAAATGTGATTTTTTTTATTTTTTATTATTAAGTTAGAGTTAGTTTTATTTAGTTACAGTTAGTTACATTTAGTTACATTAATTACATTAGTTACGCCAAATATTGGGCGTAACTAATTCATATTAGTTACGCGTAACTAAACGAGTAACTTACTTCATGTAACTTAATTGCCAACACTGATCTTCACAGGGTGAAGTTGAAGGCGATCAAGTGGAATCGGACAACCTTTATATTAACTATGTGACGGAAATAGGTCGAATTCCCATGACAATTAAGGAGGTTGAAAAAGAAACGGAAAAAGACAGAGTATTGGTAAAAATTCAAAACTTTTTAGGGAATGGTTGGCAACATGACAAAATTGATGAGCAGATGCGCCCATATTACTTGAGACGAAATGAGCTTAGTATAGAGGCAGGATGCTTGTTTTGGGGATATCGAATAGTAATTCCAGCGGTGTTGCAACCAATTGTTCTTAACGAATTACACACAACGCACATGGGGATTGCAAAAATGAAGGCTATGGCTAGGGAGTATTGCTGGTGGCCAAAGCTGGATTCGGATATTGAGAAAATTGTAAAATCATGTGAACCCTGCTTAGCAACAAGAAGTAATCCACCAAAAGATACACTATGGAATTGGGAATGGCCTGAAGAACCTTGGTCACGAGTTCATGTTGATTTCTTAGGTCCAATTTTTAAAAAGTGGTTTCTGGTCGTAGTGGACAGTCATAGCAAGTGGGCTGAGTGTTTAGATATGGGTTCAAGTATAACAAGTCGTGTCACAATTGAAAAGTTAAGGCCAATTTTCGCGCGTTTTGGGGTACCAAAAGTTTTAGTCTCCGACAACGGAACATCTTTAGTTTCACAGGAGTTTGAAAACTTTTTAATAATGAACGAGATTAAGCACATCAAAACGCCCGTTGGTAACCCATCAACGAATGGTCAAGCGGAAAATTTTGTTAAGACAATAAAAAATGCTCTGAAACGGGCATTAGATAATGAAAACAGTTCAACCGATAAAATTAAAATAGTTTTGAATGCTTTTCTGCTTGACTACAGGAATACAATTCATTCTAGCACGGGGGTGTCTCCGGCAGAATTAATGCTAGGGAGGAAGTTAAGAACTCGTTTAGATTTAATAAACCCTAAACGAAATACAAATGTTATGTTAAACAAGGTAAAATCAAATATTGAAAAACAACAAAAGAAACAAAAAATGAATTATAAGTGTAAAAATAGAAAATCTTTTGAAATAAATGAAGTTTGTATGGTAAAAAATTATTCATCACCAAATAAAAAAATTTAGTCAAAAGCAAAAATTGTTAAGCGTTTAGGTATTCAAACGTATTTAGTACAAATTATAGAAAGTAATAAAATTTGGAAAAGACATGTCAATCAAATAGTCAAATGTTGTGATGAAATAATTAATACGGATATTCCAAATATTGATGTGAACAATGATATGATTACCGAACAAAATACAAACACAGAAAATGTTGAAGTAGGTAATATGCCAATCAACCGTAGGTCAGAAACATATAATTTGGATCAAAATAACCACAATCAAGAACATGAAAATAATATAATTGAAACCAAAGTTGTAACTAGACTTAAGGTAACTACTAGTAATGTTGTAAGGTACGAATTAAGACAAAGAAAACCAGTTAATTACAAAGAGTAGTTGGTTAAGGACAAACAATTAAGGGGGAAAAATTGTAATGATAAGTGTTACTCACTGTACATCTTAATGATAAATGCTACTCACTGTACATCTTAAAACATAACACATGCACACGAAGAACATAGGCATGCAAGATGTAAGAAACAAAAGAGAATCAGTTGTTTGTCCTCCGCCAATCTAGTCGCACCACTTTTAGTATGTTAAATAAAAACCTGAATTATTAAAATAAAACAAGCGTGTTCTTTTAATCATTACAAGTTGGTTATTTTTAAACTTACATGTTGTTTTTTTGTTGTATTTTACATTGTTTTTTGTTCTGTTTTATAACTTTTTGTTTTTATTTAATTTGAAAAAAGAAAATTGATAGAAAAATATTTAAACTATTTAATAAATTAACATTGAAAACAAGAGACTAATAAATTAAAAAGACAAACATAAATTATCACAGTGTAGTTCCGATACTCATTTTATTGCTAATGCGTAGCTTACAATGGTGTTTTCTCGATCTTCTTGTGTGTTCATCGTTCTTCTTAATTTTTGTTGTATGCGCAAGCTTTCAAGAGTATACCTCGTCGTCGTTCTCTTTTCTTTGTCGAGTACTTTCACATCATCGAAATAAGGTATATGGCCGCTATCAATTATGTGTTGTGCTAGCCCTGTTGATGGTTTTTTCTTTTTTATGTCCGCTTTGTGCTCCGTCATTCTTATTAATAGTTGTCTTTTTGTTGTTCCGATGTAAGTCAAATTGCACTTCTCCCCTTCTGTCCCCCCGCAGCATACCTCATAGACAACGTTGTGTTGTTGGTTCTTTTCAATCGAAGCTTTGGTGTTCGTGAAAATGTTCCTGAGCGTAGCGCGTATGATGCGCTTTTTTGTTTAATAATTGAATGTAAGCTTCTACCGTCTGTTAACTTTGGAATATAGTGCATGCTGAAGTACCTGATTATGTTGTTGTTGTTGTTTTATTTATCGGGTTTGTTGTTTGACTTATTTTCTTTTGGATTAGGATGTTTATTATAAAGTTTGGATAATTATTCATTTGGAGAATGGTTTTGATTTTATTTATGTTGTCATCTTTGAATTGAAAGTCGCTTATATCTAGTATTTTGTTTATGAAATTTGTTGCTGTGTTAATTTTTTGTGAATTAGGTTGTGCCGATAAGTAATTGATCATTCTTCCTGACGATGTAGGTTTTGAGTACCAATTAAATATAATTGTATTATTATTTCGGTGCATTTTAACATCTAAGTAGGGTAGGCTTTTATTTTGTTCTATTTCTATTGTAAATTGTATTTTTGTGTGATAATTGTTGAGTGTATTTAGTATTGTTTCTTTATCTCTTTCTTTTATTATGGCAAATATATCGTCTACATACTTTGAAATGTGTCTAATATTTATGTTTTTTCTTTTAATTTTTGTTTTGCATTGTCAAGTAAGTCATCGAGTATTATATCTGCTATTGTAGGAGATAAGGGGTTCCCCATCGGCATACCAAAGGTTTGATTAAAAAGTTTGTTTCCATATTGGAAATTTTCTCTTAGACAGAACTCTTAACATTATTAGGAACTGTTTTTGGGGATATTTGTAAATTTTTCTATTGTTGTCCAGTTTTTCATTATTATTTTTATGGTAAGGTAGGTGGGTATATTTGTGAATAGTGAGATGACATCAAATGAAACGAGTTTATCGTCTTCGTCTGAAATTATGGAGTGTAATTTTTGTTTAAGTTTTTAGCAATTTTTGCGTTGTATTTGTCGGAGATAATGTTTTTCAAAATATCACCCATATATTTTGACATTTGGTAACAAGGTACATTTGAAGAGGAAGAAATTGGTCTAAGTGGGAGATTGGTTTTATGAATTTTTGGTAGTCCATATAATCTTGGTGCTATTGCTGCAGATGAATATAATTTTTTTTTTGCCATTGGTCTATGTGATTGCTTTTAAAAAGATCATTTACGATTTCATTATTAATTTTTTGCAGTTTTGGAGTTGGATCTGTTCTTATTGTTTTGTAAGTGTTTCCGTCTTCTAATAGTTCATTAATTTTATTATTATAATCTTCCTTGTATATTTTTACTGTTTTACTTTCTTTGTCAGCTTTTGTTATTATTATTTTATTTTTATGTGCGTGTAGAAATTTTTGTGTTTTTTGGTATACTTTTAGAATGAATTTTTCCACTGTAGTGTTTTTTATGTTTCTCTTATAATCAATGACTTTGTGTGCTATTGTTGATCTGGCTATTTCTTTTTCTCTTTCGTTTTCTATTGTTTTAATACTTTGTTCTACGTCTGCAATTATGTGTATGGGTGAAAAGTATTCATTGTTAATGGGTATTGCAAATTTTTCTCCTAGAGAGAGAAGCCATTTAATCTCTGTTGGAAATTGAATATCAGTTTTGTTACCAAACCACTCTTCATTAAATATTATTCCCATATTATAAATGAGAGTTTCTTTGAGCTTTGAAATTTTAAAAATATGAGTTTGTTTTATGAGTGTTTCTATTTCATTGTACATGAAGTTTTGTTTCATGGTGAATGTATTGTATTCTGTTTCATTTATAGGAGATCGCATTTTGTTATTTGTGTGAAATATGTTGTTGCCTACTGTGTTAATGGATGTGTTAGTTTGTTTGATTTCCAGGTTTAGAATTTTTTTATGAAATTTATATTCAATGTTTGTTAACTGTTTATGTAAAATTATTTTTTATTTTAGATGTTGTATTTGTGATATGTTTTGGTATTATTTCGTACTCTCTACATTTAAGTAAACATTTTAGTCTCTCTTTTAGTTTGATTAGTCTTCTCTTCTGTTTACTGTAATGTTTTAATGTAATGCAAACAAAAAACATACATATACCAAAACAACTACATTCATTTGTTGCTATTATGGAAAAAACAGTGATATAGCTAATGGATTTACCTCAACCCGGGAGAAAGACGATATCTAAAAGTCTTGGAAACATCTCTTAGGTTCCTTCGTATGGAACTTACATTCTTTTTACTTAATTTTTCCTCCTCTTCAATTAATAAAAATGCAAAACTCATTTTCTTTAATTTTTTCAATTGTTTAATACAAATTGCAATGCTCAATAATACAATAACAATACAAATTGGAAGATTTCTCATTTATCATAACAGTGTTACTAGATAGGGTGGTTTAGGGAATTTATAAAATAATTAAAAACACCTAATTGAAATGACATGGGTCATTAAAAGATAAATTTTCAGATTTATATAATAGAAGCGACAATGCATTGCATATATAAACTATAGTATTACCACTTGGAAGTGCGCGATCTATCGACGGAAGACTAAGCTCTTGATTTTAGAGGTTTTTATCTAGATTACCATGGGATGCAACAACAATTATTGTTTGTACGTTCCAATATTTTAATTGTTGTTGCTTCCCATGGTAATCTAGACAAAAACCTCTAAAATCAAGAGCTTAGTTTCACCTCACGTGGTAGTACTATAGTTTATATTATATATACAATGGACAAGGTTTCCAAATCGAACAGTAATTTTTTTGTGCGGTTACTGTGAAAGCAGATTCATGCATTTCTTAACGCTCCAACATCAACATCAACATCAACATCAACATCAACATCAACATCAACATCAACATCAACATCAACATCAACATCTACATCAACATCAACATCAACATCAACATCAACATCAACATCAACATCAACATCAACATCAACATCAACATCAACATCAACATCAACATCAACATCAACATCAACATCAACATCAACATCAACATCAACATCAACATCAACATCAACATCAACATCAACATCAACATCAACATCAACATCAACATCAACATCAACATCAACATCAACATCAACATCAACATCAACATCAACATCAACATCAACATCAACATCAACATCAACATCAACATCAACATCAACATCAACATCAACATCAACATCAACATCAACATCAACATCAACATCAACATCAACATCAACATCAACATCAACATCAACATCAACATCAACATCAACATCAACATCAACATCAACATCAACATCAACATCAACATCAACATCAACATCAACATCACATCAACATCAACATCAACATCAACATCAACATCAACATCAACATCAACATCAACATCAACATCAACATCAACATCAACATCAACATCAACATCAACATCAACATCAACATCAACATCAACATCAACATCAACATCAACATCAACATCAACATCAACATCAACATCAACATCAACATCACATCAACATCAACATCAACATCAACATCAACATCAACATCAACATCAACATCAACATCAACATCAACATCAACATCAACATCAACATCAACATCAACATCAACATCAACATCAACATCAACATCAACATCAACATCAACAACATCAACATCAACATCAACATCAACATCAACATCAACATCAACATCAACATCAACATCAACATCAACATCAACATCAACATCAACATCAACATCAACATCAACATCAACATCAACATCAACATCAACATCAACATCAACATCAACATCAACATCAACATCAACATCAACATCAACATCAACATCAACATCAACATCAACATCAACATCAACATCAACATCAACATCAACATCAACATCAACATCAACATCAACATCAACATCAACATCAACATCAACATCAACATCAACATCAACATCAACATCACATCAACATCAACATCAACATCAACATCAACATCAACATCAACATCAACATCAACATCAACATCAACATCAACATCAACATCAACATCAACATCAACATCACATCAACATCAACATCAACATCAACATCAACATCAACATCAACATCAACATCAACATCAACATCAACATCAACATCAACATCAACATCAACATCAACATCAACATCAACAACATCAACATCAACATCAACATCAACATCAACATCAACATCAACATCAACATCAACATCAACATCAACATCAAC